>SJYV01016940.1:0-10360 GCA_006410875.1 Neotragus pygmaeus | reverse complement strand
TGGTTTTCCCTACTTTCTTCAGTTTGAGTCTGAATTTGGTAATAAGGAGTTCATGATCTGAGCCACAGTAGCTACTATCATTACCTTGTTGTGTAATTTCACCTTCAGATTTGTTAGTAATTCTTTAATATATTTAGATCCCCCAGTAATCGTTATGTATATGTTTACAATTCTTACATCCTCTCAATGAACTGACATCTACCTTATTATATAATGACCTTGTCTCTTATTTCAGTTTTTGATTGAGAATCTCTTTTGTCTGATATAAATATAGTTACCCCTGATCTCTTTTGGTTTCCACTTTCATGGAATGTCTTTATTCATCCTGATACTTTCAACAGACTGAGGCTGCTGTTGAAGCTCTATATTGCATCTTTATTTCATTTGTTGTACTCTTCAGCTCCCAGATATCTATTTGATGACTTTAAATAACTTTTCTCTTTCCGCTGAATTCTTTTTCAAGTAACTCAGAGGCCTCTGTTTCTTTGGAGTCAGTTCCTGGAAAACTATTTGGTAGTACCACATTTCCTTGCTTTGTCATGTTTCTGATGGTTTTGCATTTACGTCTGCACATTTGAGGGCACGTCCCCTCTTCCTGGCACAGAAGTGTAGTCTCTGTACATCTCCACCAGCTGAGGTCAGATGGCACGGACTGCAGGGGTCTTCTTTGGTCAAGAATACGATGGGCTGTGGATGGCAGTAGTGGCTAGCACTCCTGGGATCCTCAAAGCTGATGCTGGGGCCTTCCTGTTCTCCTCATTTTGCCCATGGGAAGTAGTAACCAAGGAGATTCCTCCCGGCACCTGATTTGGCATGCTGTCACTCAGGTTCCTGGGGTCAGGTGCACATAAAGCCAGCAGAGTGTCCTGGTCTTGGAGCACAGGTGTACTTTCTAGAGCAGTGGCACTGGTGTCTCAGGAGGCATGTGCAGATCATCAGTAGAGCCAGAGCATTCAGTCACCACAGTGACTCCAACCGGGGTGGATGCCACTGCAGCATCCACAGGGCCCCGGGATGACATGGTAGAGCAGTGACTTGGACCCTAGGCAGTCAGCTGCAGTATTAGCACAGTGTGGGGATGGTGGGTCAAAGTCCCAACTCTGACTCCAGATGGCAGTTGCAGGGCAGAAGCACCATGTCTGCAGTGGTGGCCTATTAAAGCCACATGTCAGGAACTGTGGAGTGGAGCTCAGAGGAGCAGCAGTATGGCTGGGCAACAACAGGTCAGAGCCATGACCTGGGACCCAGAGGGCAGAACAAAGGGCAGGGGCAGTGATTTCATAGACGATAAGGCATTGCGGCCATCCAATCAGGAGAGCAGGACACAGCAGCCATTGGGATCTCTTGGGGCACATTTTGCCAAACTGATAACTCCAGTGTCAGGGAGAGGATGCAGTGAGGATGCAGTGAGGGCAGCTTCATCAACTAGAACCAGATTGGTGTACACTGTGGGCATCTATTCTTGAGAGTCCCTTGGACTATAAGGAGATCAAACCAGTCAATCCTAAAGGAAATCAATGCTGAAAATTCATTGGAAGGATTGATGCTGAAGCTGAAGTTCCAATACTTTGGCCACCTGATGATGAAAGATCTGACTCATTAGAAAAGACCCTGATGCTAGGGAAGATTGAAGGCAGGAGGAGAAGGGGACAATAGAGGATGAGATGGTTGGATGGCATCACCGACTCGATGGACATGAGTTTGAGCAAGCTCCAGGAGTTGGTGAAGGACAGGGAAGCCTGGGGTGCTGCAGTCCATGGGGTTGCAGAGCCGGACATGACTGAGCAACTGGACTGAACTCAACTGACTGTGGGAAACCATATAACCAGTAGACTCTCAATTTTCACAGTGATGAGCCTTGCTGGGGTCCTTGTGCTCTCCTTTTCCTCATGCGGTGAATGCTTCCTAAAGGAATCTCTCCTGGCATCAAGCTGCTCTGGACTGGGAGATTGGGTGACATAGATAAAATGCTTCCTGTACATTCTGTGTAGCCACAAAGCTCTGTTGGCTTTTTGCTGTTTCTCTGTTGTAGTCCAGGACACTCTCTGAGCTATTAACATTGGTGTGTAGTTTTTTATTTATTGCTTTGGTTGAGGAGATGAGGGTTGGGACTTCCTTATCCTCCATCTTGCTTTTAATTATATTTTAAATCTTTGTGTGAATTGGACAGTCATTATTTTATACATTTTTCCAATTATTTTATTAACTTTTTATTGATTTTTTAAGAACCCTAAGTCTTGAAGATATTAACAATTTTTTGTTGTTGTTGCAAGTAATTTTCCCCATGACACTGAACATTAGCTATCGGTAATATTGCTCAAACCTTTCCTTCTTCCTGTGATGCAAATGGCTGGAGCATAGAATAACTATTATAGTTACCTTGAGGTTAACCACTTAATTGAATGCTGGCATAGTTTTTACATTTACTTGCCGAGTATGAGATTAAGCAAGGCAATTAACTTCTCTAATTTTCTTTCCTCATTTGTATAATTAAATGTTTAATAGATAATGCTAAGGTACCTTCCAGCTGTAAATTCCTAAGGCCTTTTATGAAATGTAGTGGACAATTGCCACATGTGGAATTTCCTAGGCAATTTGGAATGCCCTCCCCATAACCTTCATATAAGTAATAATGAACTTTCTTTTCTCTGTAATATGTACTGATTTGTTCCTTGTATTCTAATAACCATAATTGCATTATACAATTCTCTGAACTTCTCTGAAGTACTTTAAAGTATCACAGTTTTTCATAGCTGTAAGAATCTTAAAAATCATACCCCCAACGATTTCATTTGAAAAACAAGAGAATGTTGTTTCAGAAAGATTAAGTAGATTGCCCACAGCTGCCCAGCTGTGATATGATGTAGATTAGAACCTGCATTTTATGATTTTTAATCCAGCGTTGTTTTCACTCTATTTCATTGCTTCTGCTTTGGAACTCTACTATTCTTTCACTATAGTTGCCTTTAATATTTTAACATTTATATCTTTTTGCACACAATAGTATTAAAAATATTTCATGGGCAGTGTCAGTTTTACAAATGACACATATCTTTAAGGAGCTTATATTTGAAAGAAATTCATCCATTTTTTGCTTATATATTGACATTTAAGCTTACTTTTCATAACCCTGACTTGATACTTTGGAAAACCGCTTGTTCTTTCTGTTTAGACAGATAGCCAGACATCTAAACATTTAATGGGGCTTCCCTGGGGGCTAAGATGGTAAAGAATCTGCCTGCAATGTAGGAGACCTGGGTTCGATCCTTGGGTTGGGAAGATCTCCTGGATAAGGGAATGGCTACCCACTCTAGTATGCTTGCCTGAAGAATCCCATGAACAGAGGAGCCTGTGGGCTACAGTTCATGGGGTCACAAAGAGTCAGACACAACTAAGTGACTAAGCACACACACATGCCTGTGGTAGGGTTGTCTACCATGAGTCAGAGGACTTTCCTGGGAGTTAGAGACATGGCGATGACAGACATACACCTTGTTCACAAAGAGATCAATTTGGTGGAAAGAATACACAAAACTACAAATAAGTAGTGATTATTCTATGATAATAATAACACCGTGCACTTATGTGTTAAGAAGTTTGGATAAGTCACATAAATCAAGTGAATATTAAATTGCAACTATAATTAAAGGATGAGAAAGTGGAAGCATGCATACAGTTAGGTATAATTAATCTATTGAGGTCTTCCCAGGTGAGTGATTCCAGATGAAGTTAGGCTTTTGTTTTTTGGTTTTTTGTTTTCATGCTTTGTATTTGTTTTTGTTTTTATGAGTCATGTATGTTTACTGAGTGGTACAATATATTCATTATTCAGTTCAGTTCAGTCACTCAGTCGTGTCCGATTTTATAATATTACTTCAGTTGCAATAATGAGGATAAAGCAAATATAAACACTCTCTTGCTTTGACCTTCGTTTGACTGATGAGATACACTTATCAATGCATACATGTACAGACATGAAATACATCACTCAATCCCATTCAGTGGGATGATTGTTCAGTTGTATTTTTAAATTTTTATTGGAGTATAGTTGTTTACAATGTTGTGTTATTTTCTGCTGTATAGCAAAGTGAATCAGCTATATGTGTATATGTATATATATATCCTCCCCTCTTTTTTTTTTTTTAGTTTTCCTTCCCATTGAGGTCACCACAGAGCACTGAGTACAGTACCCTCCACTGTACAGTAGGTTCTCATTTGTTATCTATTTTCTACACAGTAGTGTATATATGTCAATCCCAATCTCCCAGTTCATCCCTCCCCTGCCCCCTTCCCTCCTTGGTGTCCATATGTTTGTCCAGATGAAGTAAGGCTTTTGAAAAAAGAAATAGACAAGAATTGATGGAGAAGACTGAATAAGGAGGATAGCATATTCAAGATGGATAACCCAATTGATTGGAGCCCATTTTGGCAAGTAGCCATAAAGACGTAAAGAGACAGTGGGGATCTAAAATCATGGGAAATAAGAGGGGTACCTTCCTTTTCCCTACAGTTTTACCCCAGGAGATGAAAGTATTTAACTAGATGAATTCAAATTAGTCCAACATCATTAATAGGAAGTTCAAATATAACTAAAGAGGATTTATTTATTTAGTGTACCCTACAGGTGTTGGAACTGATTCTGTCATCCATGACTTTCTTTCACTTATTTTGGAATAAAAATTTGCTTTGAGATTGGATGCTGTTTAAAACCTTTGAAGCAAAGCCAAAATGTACAGCTTGGGCTTCACTAAATTTATTTAGATAAGAAAACATTTCCTTTGGGAGATCTCTTGATCACAGAAACAATTAACTTAGCATAATAAACAGAAGAGCAAAAATCCTTCAAATGACTTGAAATAATAGATATTGTGAAATCACATTTTTGAAGCCTCACTATGTAATTTGAAACAACTTTCAAAAGTGTTAGCTTTAATCTTCTTTGCAGCACCATAGTGCCAATATGGACTGGTCTGTGACTATGAGGAAACTGCAATGGCTAATTGGGATGTTTGGAAACTGGGATCATTATTTAAACTGCAAGAGTCATGAAAGAACATACAATTATTCTTTGGTTTCAAACATAGCTATTTGTAATAGTTCAAAATTTTAAAAATTAAGTTATTGGCAATTCTAACATCCTCAGAAACGTATTCTTTGATAAATACATTCAAATATTTAAAGCAAAACAGGTGTCAGAAAATGTATGTTTAATGTATATTAGGTAAAGTCTAGATTAAAATTGTGAAGCTCAAACTAAATTTAAAATGTGCTGGGACTCATCATCCTCACAAATTTATTGATAAATTCACCTGTAAATTTTACACTTTTCATTTGTTTGCAAGTTACTCCTTAAAATTTGTCATGTTATACTACCTTAAAGTACAAGAAAATGGATTTCTACATACATATGAAGAAAATATTTCTTAAATGCCATCAAGATATAAATGTTGCTGCTTATTTCATGAATCGTATTAATTTTTCTTTTGTTTTCACAGCTTTTCTTTTTTCTCATAAAAAATTATATATATTTTTTCATGGAAAGGCATTCTATTTAAAATATAGCAGTGTGTACATGTTAATCTCAAACTCTCAATTTATCCCTCCTGTCATCCTTCCCATCCCCAGTCATCATAAATTCATTCTCTAAGTCTGTGAGTCTGTTTCTGTTTTATAAATAAATTCATTTGTATTATTTTCTCTTTTAGATTCCCCATATAAACAATATCATATGATATTTGTCTTTCTCTGATTTACTTCATTTGAATGATTTCAGGTCCATCCATGTTACTGCAAATGGCATGCCTTCATTCTTTTTAATGGCTGACTAATATTCCTTTGTATATATGTACCACACCTTCTAGATCTATTCCTCTGTTGATGCACATTTAGGTTGCTTCCATGTCTTGGCTATTGCTTCAATGGACATTAGGGCCTATGTACCATTTTGAACCATGTTTTTCTCCAGATATATGCTCCATATTGGGATTGCTGGATCATATGGTAGCTCTATTTTTCATTTTTTAAAAGAACCTCCATACTGTTCTCCAGAGTGGCTGTACCAATTTACATTCCCACCAACAGGGTAGGAGGGTTCCCTTCTCTCCACATCCTCTCCAACACATACTGTTTGCAGATATTTTGATGATAGCCATTCTCACAGGAGTGGGGGGATATATCTCATTACAGTTTTGATTTGCATTTCACTTATAATTAGTGATGTTGAGCATCCTTTCATGTGCCTCTTGCCCATCTCTTTTGTCTTATTTGGAGAAATGTCTCTTTATGTCTTCTGCTCATTTTTTTGATTGAGTTTTCTTTTTGCTATTGAGCTGCATGAGTTGCTTATTAATTTTCGAGACTAATCCCTTGTCAGTCACATCATCTGCAAGTATTTTCTCCCATTCTGTGAGTTGTCTTTTCATTTTGCTTATGGTTTCCTTTGCTGTGCAAAAGCTTCTGAATTTAATTAGGTTCCATTTGTTTATTTTTGTTCTTATTTCCATTACTTGGGGAGACAGATCGGAAATAATCTTGTGGTTTATGTCAGAGTTCTCTGTTTTCCTCTAAGAGTTTTATAGTATCTGGTCTTATATTTATGTCTTTAATCCATTTTGAGCTTATTTTTGTGTATGGTGTTAAAGAAGAAAACATGTATTTTTGACATTCTATCACTGATATATAACACTTTGCTCACAATAACAAACATGAACTCTTCAACAGATACATTTCTGAAATTCAACATAAATATGTATATAGATAAGTGGAAATAGAATAAAGTGACATAATTTCACATACATTGTCAATGAAATAAGATTGCAAACCAGAAATACTAAGAAGCTTTTTGACAAATACCCACATATATCCATGTTTTTCTCATTCTCTATTGCCCTCTTCAGAACATTATTTCTCCACCTGGAGGCTTCCTTGAGGTTCATGTCACTGTCTACTTAATCTTTAATATCTGATTTTTGTGTTATCTATCAGTCTCCTTTTCTTTACTAAGGCTTTAATACCAGGCTCGATACCAGTTTTCTTCTCCATTCCCAAGTATTGCTTCATGTCCAGTGATTCAGATTCCTGTTGACCTACCCAATGCTCTGGCATCATAGTTCACCCACATTTACTGTTCTAGGGGCCTTTATCTCTAATCTAGATATCTACAGAAATTTGTTGGTCATTAACTGGAACATCCAACCAGTCCATCCTAAAGGAGATCAGTCCTGGGTGTTCATTGGAAGGACTGATATTGAAGCTGAAACTCCAATACTTTGGCCACTTGATGCAAAGAACTGACTCATTGGAAAAGATCCTGATGCTGGGAAAGATTGAGGGCAGGAGGAGAATGGGACGACAAAAGATGAGATGGTTGGATGACATCACTGATTCAATGGACATGGGTTTGGGTGGACTCCGGGAGTTGGTGATGAACAGGGAGGCCTGGCGTGCTGCAGTTCATGGGCTCGCAGAGTCAGACATTGAGCGACTGAACTGAACTGAACTGAACTGGAACACTACTTCCACAATCTTCATTACGGAGCCTGTCATTTACTAATCACACTTCTTGCTCCCTTTCACTCACTTAAATATTTTCTGTTCTTGGCACAGGGAACTAGTCATTTGGACCCTTCTGCATTCTCCTCTTGTCTTCAGTTCCTTTCCTACTTTGTTATACTTATTGGTTTATCATTATACTAGGCTTCACTTTCACTTTTCACTTTCATGCATTGGAGAAGGAAATGGCAACCCACTCCAGTGTTCTTGCCTGGAAAATCCCAGGGACAGGGGAGCCTGGTGGGCTGCTGTCTATGGGGTCGCACAGAGTTGGACATGACTGAAGTGACTTAGCAGCAGCAGCAGTCTTTATGTTGGTATTTCAAATCTCTTTTTTAAAATCGAAGTATAGTTGTTTTACAACATTATGTCAGTTTATGGTACAGCAAAGTGATTCAGTGTTTTATATATATATATATATACACACACACATACATATTTTTTTCCGTTATGGTTTATTCAGTTCAGTTCAATTGCTCAGTCATGTCCAACTCTTGGCAAACCCATGGATTTCAGCACACCAGACCTCCCTGTCCATCGCCAACTCCTGGAGTTTACTCAAACTCACATCCATTGAGTTGGAGAGGCCATCCAACTATTTCATCCTCTTTTGTCCCCTTCTCCTCCTGCCTTCAATCTTGCCCAAAATCAGGGTATTTCCTAGTAAGTCAGCCCTTCACATCAGGTGGCCAAAGTATTGGAGTTTCAGCTTCAACATCAGTCCTTCCAATGAACATTCAAAAATGATTTCCTTTAGGATGGACTAGTTGGATCTCCTTGCAGTCCAAGGGTCTCAAGCGTCTTCAACACCATAGATCAAAAGCATCAGTTCTTCAGTGCTCAGCTTTCTTTTTTTTTTTCACATTAGTTTTCATTTTTTTACTTTACAATACTGTATTGGTTTTGGCATACATTGACATGAATCCGCCACGGGTGTACATGAGCTCCCAAACATGAACCCCCCTCCCACCTCCTACCCCACATCACCCCTCCAGATCATCCCCGTGTGCACTAGCCAAACTCTCACATCCACACATTGCTACTGGAAAAACTATAGCCTTGAGCTTTGTTGGCAAAGCAATGTCTCTGCTTTTTAATATGCTGTCTAGATTGGTGGTAACTTTCCTTCCAAGGAGTAAGTGTCTTTTAATTTCATGGCCGCAGTCACCATCTGCAGTGATTTTGGAGCCCCCCAAAATAAAGTCTGACACTGTTTCCACTGCTTCTCCATCTATTTGCCATGAAGTGACAGGACCGGATGTCATGATCTTTGCTTTCTGAATATTGAGCTTTAAGCCAACTTTTTCACTCTCCTCTTTCACTTTCATCAAGAGGCTCTTTAGTTCTTCACTTTCTGCCATTTGGCTTATTACAGGATACCAAATATAGTTCTCTGTGCTTCAGAGCAGGATCTTGTTTATCTATTTCATAATTTGTATTTGCTAATTCCAAACTCCTAATTTGTCCCTTTTTCACTGCCTTTCTGTTTTGGTAAACATAAGTGTGTTTTCTATGTCTGTTAATCTATTTCTGTTTTGTAAATAAGTTAATTTGTTTAACATTTTAGATTCCACATATAAGTGATATCACATGATATTTGTCTCTGTCTGTCATAGTATGATAATTTCTAGGTCTATCCATGTAACTGCAAGTGGCATTATTTCATTCTAATATTTCAAATCAGTGGAAGTGACAACTAGAATCAAGGGATTAGATCTGATAGACAGTGCCTGAAGAACTATGGATGGAAGTTTTAGACATTGTACAGAAGGCAGTGATCAAGACCATGCCCAAGAAAAAGAAATGCAAAAAGGCAAAATGATTGTCTGAGGAGGCCTTACAAATAGCTGAGAAAAGAAGAGAAGTAAAAGGCAAAGTAAAAAAAGGAAAGATATATCCACCTGAATGTAGAGTTCCAAAGAATAGCAAGGAGAGATAAGAAAGCCTTCGTCAGTGATCAATGCAAAGACAGAGGAAAACAATAGAATGAGAAAGACTAGAGATTGCTTGAAGAAAATTAGAAATACCAAGGGAACATTTCATGCAAAGGGGAGCATAATTAAGCACAGAAATAGTATGGACCTAACAGAAACATAAAATATTAAAAAGAGGTGGCAAGAATACACAGAACTATACAAAAAGATCTTCAGGACCCACATAACCACAATGGTGTGATCACTCACTAGCCAGACATCCTGAAATGCAAAGTCAAGTGGGCCTTAGGAAGCATCACTATGAACAAAGCTAGTGGGGATGATGGAATTCTAGCTGAACTATTTCAAATCCTGAAAGATGATGCTGTGAAAGTGCTCCACTCAACATACCAGCAAATTTGGAAAACTCAGCAGTGGCCACAGGACTGGAAAAGGTCGGTTTTCATTACAATCCCAAAGAAAAGCAATGACAAAGAATGCTCAAACTATTGCACAATTGCACTCATCTCACACACTAGTGAAGTAATGCTGAAAATTATCCAGGCCAGGTTTCAACAGTACATGAACTGTGAACTTCCAGATGTTCAAGCAGGATTTAGAACAGGCAGACGAACCAGAGATCAAATTGCCAACATCCACTGGATCATAGAAAAAAAACACAAGAATTTCGGAAAATCATCTACTTCTGCTTTATTGACTATGCCAATGCCTTTGACTATGTGGATCACGAGAAACTGTGGAAAATTCTAAAAGAGATGGAATACCAGACCAACTGACCTGCTTCCTGAAAAATCTGTATGCAGGCCAAGAAGCAACAGTTAGGACTGGACATGGAACAATGGACTTGTTCCAAATTGGGAAAGGAGTACATCAAG
>SJYV01016939.1:447907-557709 GCA_006410875.1 Neotragus pygmaeus | reverse complement strand
GGCCTGGTGTGCTGCAATTCATGGGGTCGCAAAGAGTTGGACACGACTGAGCAACTGAACTGAACTGAGCAAACAATTTACATTTCAGTCTGATTAGCTATCGGATTGATGAAACCTAACCCCTTGCCTTCTGCTTCAGCCAGGTATCAGGCTGACATGCCTAGACCATTTAGTAAGTGTAAATGGAGACTAATTAATAAGTGTAAATGGAGCAGGAAAATTAACTACAGGATTTTGAGCTGTGAAATTCCTATCCTTTCTCAGGATTTTAGTATTATGAGTAATTACTGATAGAGGAAGATAGGTATAAATGAAGCTAAAACCATAAATATTTGATTCGTGCTTAAGTCATACCTATACTCATAAGTCAAACTTGGACCTTTGAAACTTGTCACTATAGTGAATTTTAAAAGTCCATTTGTGATCTTGTGACTGATCACCACCCCTGCCAAGAAGTTTTGTATTATTCTGTATTTCCTCTCATTGTATCCTAGTTACTTCTTAATTGATATAAGCAACAATTATATCTCTTTGAAAGTTATTTTGATATGACAGAGACTCAGATTGTCAAACAAATGTAGTTTTCCTAGATGTGACATCTTTGCCCATTTAGGTAGATGACGTTTATATACTCACCACATGGTTACACTAATAAACTTCTAGATTCTTGTACTTAAAACACTGCTGATGGGACAGATATTCACTTGGACATCAATAGTAATTTCTATAACACCTATAATCATAATTAAAATTCTCCTGTAGTTCTTGAGGGCAGGAACTGAGTCTGTTGTAACCTCAGTGGTGAACACACTGTTTAATCCCTCTGCAGCCCTGTGAGGGAGATAGTAATAGTATTATCTCCGTGCTATAAATGAGAATATCAATGTACCAAAAAAGGTTAAGTGACTTTTTCAAGGTCATGTAGATTCCATGCGAAGATATGAGCCAGTTCCGCCTGATTCCAAAAACCTTTTTCATTATCACTATGCTCTACTTCAAAGAGACCTAGCTATCTTGAGATTTCACTTACGTAAATCAAGCAAATTTTAGGATCATTAGGGTAGATGTTAGCCTTGGTTAGGTTAAAGTAAGTTTGAAGTGTATATTGAGCATTCAGTGATGCAGATATGGGAAGTTTTGAAATCTGAATTTACCAAGAAAGAAGGGGATAAAGGGCAGAAGTCTCATGTCTCAAAAGCAAAGGAAGGAGAGGGTTTCTAGGGAGGAGTATGTTTGGATTATTAATTGTTCTCTTAATCTGACTTCTCTTCTAAAAATCTAAAGTTGATTATATACTCCAGGATTATTATTAAGCAAATAATGACAGATTTGCTTATCCTGTTATAATTTTAGTTCCCATGGGAAGAGAATGAAGCCACTTAATTGTATCCAACATACAATGAAGGTAAGAGAAATCTGAGTTTATTATTTTTTAACATAAAGTGATATAACTCAGTTATGTAGAGTTCATTTTTTAAAGAATGGAAACAAATCTCTTTTCAGTAATTGGATAGAGAGTAGGGTTATTACTTTCGTAAACTTTCTGCACTTTCTAAAATAACCATAGAGTATATAAGTCAAGAAAAGCTAAAATATTTTAAACACATAGAAAGTATACATAGGCTACTGCTGAGCTTGTTGGATCTTAACATTTTGCTTAATTTGCTTCAGATCTTTTATTTTTAGAACAAAATATTAGAAAAAATAGAAGGCCTCCTTTGTATCCCTCTTGAATTCTGTTTCCATCCTTTTTTCTCCAAGAGTAAGCACCATCCTCAACTTGGTGTTTAATCATTTTCTTCAATGTTTTTTGGATTTTTTAACTACATGTGTATAGCCATAAACAGTGTATAATACTGTTTTAAATGTTGTTTTTAAACACCGCTGCTGCTAAGTCGCTTCAGTCATGTCTGACTCTGTGCGACCCCATAGACAGCAGCCCACCAGGCTCCNCATGTGTATAGCCATAAACAGTGTATAATACTGTTTTAAATGTTGTTTTTAAACACCGCTGCTGCTAAGTCGCTTCAGTCATGTCTGACTCTGTGCGACCCCATAGACAGCAGCCCACCAGGCTCCCCCACCCTGGGATTCTCCAGGCAAGAACACTGGAGTGGGTTGCCATTTACTTCTCCAATGCATGAAAGTGAAAAGTGAAAGTGAAGTCACTCAGTCATGTCCGACTCTTAGCGACATTATATACATGGAATTTCATTCACAGTAAGTAGCCTTCTAATGTTATATTTTTGAGAAATATTCATATTAACACATATAGCCCTACCCTTAGTCATAGAATAACATTTTTTTCTTTTTTGCTATCTAGGTCTTCGTTGCTGTACATGGGCTTTCTCTAGTTATAGCTATTCTTCGCTGTGGTACCCAGGCTTCTCATTGTCGTGGCCTCTGTTGTTGCAGAGCATGGGCTCTGGAGCACTTGGGCTTTAGTAGTTGTGGCATGTGGGCTCAGTCGTTTCAGCTCCCAGACTCTAGAGCACAGGCTCAGTAGTTGTGGTGCACAGGCTTAGCTGCCGTATGTGGATTCTTCCCAGACCAGGGATAGAACCGATGTCTCCTGCATTGGCAGGCAGATTCTTTACCACTGAGCCACCAGGGAAACCCTAGAATAACTTTTACATGAAAATTACTTAATCAGTTTTGGTAAACATTTTTATCAAATGATGGGTCAAAGAGTAGGTATATGCCTAAAAATTAATTGTTTATTTTTCATCCCCTATCCCCTTCCAGACATTTTAAAAGCCCTGTTTTTCAGACTTAGTGTCCTAAGAATCATTTTAAGAAGCAATCAACTGCCTACCTCCCATCTCAGAAATTCTGATTATGGGAACTTACTTTAGATACCTAGGAGTGTGCATTTTTCACAAGCTCTTCAGTATGGTTCTAATACCATAATTAAAGAAATGTTTCTTAAAAAAAAAAGAAAAACTATTTCTTGATTGGTTAGTGATAGGAAATGTACATCATTGCTTACCCTTTGACATCTATAGGGTAAGGAAACTTAGTTTCAGATCTGGAAAAGGGGACAGGGTTGTCATTCTCCTTTTACCAAGTCACCATTTGTATTTTTCATCAGAAGTACTATATGCACTGAGTTATCTTAGATCCTGTGACCATTTTACTTTTACAAGTTAGTCTGCTTATTTTCCATTGAAAATCATGTTTGAAAATTTGCTTCAATTCTGCAATAACTTTCTTTTAGCGACGAAGTAGTGATTCTTAGAGTAAATTTATTTAATCCCAGCCCTTTTTGAAAAAGTTACCTATTGTTAAAATACTTCATTTTCATAAAGAAGTAAATGGAAGGATCACTTCCAAACATGATATCTAAATATTTCATCCTGCAGTCGGAAGACAGTTCTGTCTTCCATTCTCTTGTGTCCCTCAATAGCTGCAGCTTGGTGGTCTCTTCAGGTGGGGAGGAGATAAGATGAATTTTCTTCATTAGTTGAGATCATCTCAGATAACCTGAGGTCACTTTTTCACAATTTGCTGCAAAAATCTTTTCAAAGTAATTTTCAAGTCATTCAGTAGTTTCATGTATTCCCTTTTATTTATTTTTCTGCTTTTCATGAAAAGCAAAATTATTTAACCTCATGTATGAACTAGTCATTGAAAATAGTTCTTAAAGCTACTAAGTGCTTGAGTCAGTGAGTCACTGTCTAGTAATGAAATTGATACCTTTTTGACCTTAGCTTCATCAGCAATACAGTTAGTTGAACAAAAAATTGATTTCTACCCTAATTTGACATCTACCTTTATTTCTTTTTAAATAAAAACAGCTTTAGTGAGATATAACTCACATACCTTACAATTCACTGTTTATTTTTTCATTTTTATTTTTTATTGAGATGTAGTTGATTTACAATATTGGGCTAATCTCTGCTATACGGCAAAGTGACTCAGTTATACACATATATGCATTGTTTTATTTGTTCATTTTAAATATATAAGTCATTGTTTCTTAGAAATTTCACAAGGTTGTTCAGTCGTCACTATAATCTATTCAAATTATGAGTTCTTTATATATTCTGGATATAAGTCCCTGATATTGATACACTGTGCAACTATTTTCTCTCATCTTCTGGATTATCTTTTTATTTTTATTTATTTAGGGCACATTGAGGAGCTTGTAGGATCATAGTTCTCCAACCAGGGGTTNATGAGTTCTTTATATATTCTGGATATAAGTCCCTGATATTGATACACTGTGCAACTATTTTCTCTCATCTTCTGGATTATCTTTTTATTTTTATTTATTTAGGGCACATTGAGGAGCTTGTAGGATCATAGTTCTCCAACCAGGGGTTGAACCTGGGCCCCCAGCAATGGAAGTTTGGATTCCTAACCACTGGATTACCAAGGAATTCCCCTTTTACTTTCTTAATAGTGTTCTTGGAGCACGAAAGTTTTAAATTTTGATGTAGTTCACTGTATCTAATTTTGCTTTTGTCTCTTATGCTTTTGCTATCATATCTAAGAAGCCATTGCCTAGCCCAGGACTATAACCTCTTATTCTTAGGTCAGTTTTCCATGCTAAATTTAGTTCAGTTGGCCTCTGAAGCCAGAAATTATATAATAGTGAAGATGAAGTATAGTATTTGACATAGCAGGCACTAACTCTAGAACCCAGCATTACTCACTGGTGGGTGGGCACCAGTCCCAGGATCTCCTGGACCCCGATCCTCCCACACACCAGAGGGCAGACACAGGTCCCAAGACCACTGCAGCCCCACAGCCTACCCTGTCAGGACCCAGCCAACACATTAGCAGCCCAGCAGCAGTTCTGGGGCTCACCTCCTGGCCCTGCCTTACAGCAGGCTAGCTCCAGCTCTGGGACACCTTGGGTGCCTCAGCCAGTGGTCTTGGGATTCAGGACACCAAAGACCCTGCATCCAGAGACCTTGGAACCAGCTCCACCCACCAATGAGCTAGCACTAGCCAGGAACGCCCCCTGAGCCCAGCCCTCCCCACCAGCAGGCTGACAACAGCCCTGGGACCCCCCAGGCCCTGGACTCACTCATTAGCAAGCCAATACAAGCTCTGGGGCACTTTGGACTCCTCAGCCAGCCACTATGGAATTCATCCCCACTCACCAGCAGGCCAGCACCAGACCCGGGAACCCTGCCTCACAGCCTCTCATCTCAGAGCCTGGCTCTGCCCGCCAGTGAGCCAGCACTAGCCCCAGGACGCTCTGGGGTTCTACAGCAGGCTACCTTGTGATCCGGCCCAGCCAACCAGTGGCTGGGAGTCTCCACACAAGGCAGGGCCCGGCACCCAACCGAACTGGGGAGCAGGCCACACCTACCACACTACCCACAATACTCAGCCCACCACAGTAGAAGGACCCACACTGGGGGCACCCCTGAAGCATGTAGCCCTGACAACCAGAGGAGTGTGAGATGCTGGGACACACAGGACATCGCCCACAAAAGGCCACTTCTCCAAAGTCAGGAAACATAACCGTCCTATCAGATACATAAAAAAAAGAGGACTATATTCCAAACTAGGAAACAGAACAGAAGTAGAGACAGATAATCTACCTGATAAAAAGTTCAGGGTGATAATAGTAAAGATGATCAAAAACTTGGGAAAAGAATGGATTCACAGAGCAAAATGTTAGAAAGTTATAACAAATAGAAAAATAGGGAAGAATCAAGCGGAGATGAAGAATACTGCAACTGACATAAAAAATACACTAGAAGGAATCAACAGTTGACTCAGTCATACAGAGGAGATCAACAAGCTGGAAGACACGAGTGGACGCCAAACGGAAAAAGAAAGGAAAGCAAAAGTGAGAACAGTTTAAAAGACCTCTGAGAGAACATTCACATTATCAGGCATTCCCATTCTAGGGGTGCCAGAAGGAGAAAAGAGAGAGAAAGGAGCAGAGAACATATTTGAAGACATAATAGCTGAAAACTTCCCCAGCCTAGAAGAGGAAATAGATGTCCAAGTCCAGGAAACAAGGAGAGCCCCAAATAGTCCCAACCCAAAGAGGAACGCGTCAAGACATAATTAAAATGGCAAAAATTAAAGAGAGAATATTAAAAGCAGTCAGAGGCTAGCAGCAACTTTATATAATGAAACTCCCATAGACTATTAGCTGACTTTTAAACAGAAAATCTGCAGGCCAGAAGGGAATGGTAGAGTATATTTAAAGTAATGAAGGGAAGAAGTTAAAACCAAGAACCTACCTGGCAAGTTCTCAGTAAAATTTGATAGATCAAGTTTTACAGATAAACAAAAGCTAAAAAAAGTTCATTACCACCAAACCAGCTTTACAAGATATGCTAAAGGCACTTATGAAAGGAAAAAGCCCATTGGTAAAGGCAAATATACAGTGAAGGTATTCAAACAGCCACATATAAAACCAGTTAAAAGACAAAAAGCAGAATCATCTATATCTGTAGTAAGTAGTGAAGGGATACGCAAAACAAAAAGATGTAAACTATAATACCAGAAACAGTACTCAAGGGGGACTTCCCTGGTGGTCCAGTGGATAAGAATCTTCCTTATAGTGCAGGAGACTTGGGTTTGATCCCTGGTCAGGGAATTAAAGATCCCACATGCCACAGAGCAGCTAGGTCTGCATGCCATAACTACATGAGCCCTGGCACCACAACTCGAGACTCGGTGCACCGCAATGGAAGATTCCACGTGATGCAGTAAAGATCTTGTGTGCCTCGACTAAGACCCAAGGCCGTCAAATAAATAAATAATTTTTAAAAATAGTACTAATGGGAAAAGGGGAATAAATAGAAGTTTGTTAAAATTCATTTGAAATGATCAGCAACTTAAAATATTATCATGTGTGTGTGTGGGTATATATGAGTTGAGCAAGTTTCAGAAGATGGTGAAGGACAGGGAAGCCTGGCATGCTGTAGTGCATGGGGTGGCAAAGAGTCAGACATGACAAAGTGACCAAACAACCAACATATATATATGTATGTATGTACATGTAAACACGTGTCTATATACATGTGTATATATAAATATATATATTGCTATATATAAACCTTCCAGTAAGCACAAACTAAAAATCTATAATAGATATACACACACAAAAAGAGAAAGGAATCCAAACATAACATTAAATATAATCATCAAATCACAAGGGAAGAGGACAAAAGAAGAAAAGATCAAAAGCTACAAAAACAATCCCTAAACAACGAACAAAATGGCAATAAGTACATACCTATCAATAATTATTTTACATATAAATGGACTAAATGCTCCAACCAAAAGACATGAAGTGGATGAATGAGGATGAGAACAAGACCCACATATAGACTGCCAGAAGACTCACTTCAGACCTAAAGAAACACAGACTGAAAGTGAAGGAATGAAAAAGTGTTTCATGCAAATGGAAATCAAAAGAAAGCTGGGGTAGCAAAGCTGAGTAGTAAGTTAGTCCTGTATTCAAGTTTAACACACTCATTAACACACTCTTTCAGATCATATAAGCCATTAGACTCACTAAAGGCTGATGAAATCATATACGTAACAGAAAGGCTGAAATCTTTACCCTTCTGTTATTAGAATCCATTAAGAAGTAAAATGTACCCAGGTCCAATACACTTGATCTGTCTGGTAGTGATTCCTAAATAAAGTTAAGATTTTCATACCTTGTCATTTCCCAAGGTAGTATTCTTACTTGAAAGCAAATAGCTTTAACTTCACACTGTAGATCGGAATGAGTGAACAAAAATTTTAGATGGGGTAATGTATTATTGCTCACATTAATTTAAACATAATTTTCTAGGTGATCAATGATCCTATCCATGGCCACATTGAATTTCACCCTCTCCTTATCCGAATCATCGACACGCCTCAATTTCAGCGCCTGCGATACATCAAGCAGTTGGGAGGCGGCTACTATGTTTTTCCAGGAGCTTCACACAATCGATTTGAGCACAGTCTAGGGTAAGAAGCCTCCCTGATGACTCAGGGGGTAAAGCATGTGCCTGTAATGCGGGAGACCTGGGTTCCATCCCCGGGTCAGGAGGATCCCCTGGAGAAGGAAATGGCAACCCACTCCAGTACTCTTGCCTGGAAAATTCTGTGNTGCCAGAGAGAATGATTCTGGGAGGTGGTTGGACATGTGGTGTCTCCTTTTGACCTTTCCTGAACTCTCCCAGTTGGTGGTGGCTTATTAGTTCCGTGTTCCTTAGCAGGACCTCCTGTTGTAAAACAACTCATGCAAATGGTTACTATGGTGCCTGGCCAGGGTGGGCAGTTTGAATCAGTGTGCTTCCCCTAACAAATTCTCACATCCATACATGACTCCTGGAATGTATGTTCCGTTCTTTTGACTTGTTCTTTTGACTGGACGGACCTTTGTCGACAAAGTAATGTCTCTGCTTTTTAATATGCTGTCTAGGGTGGTCAGGAAGTTATCCAGAGTTAACAGTTGTTTTCCAGCAGGGTCAATTTTAATAGGCTCTATTTAGCCTTCCCAAGTCTTCTTTTTTAAATATTTTGCCTTTCTCATGTAAGTCCTTACCTTATGAGAACTTATTTCTCTGTATAGCATGGTAGAAATCTGACTTCTTTTTTAATATGGATAATTATTTATTGAATTTTCCCACTGATCTGCAGTCAAATGCTCCACACTGTCCCCACTGATTCTATAATACCAACCCCAACATTTTTTGAACTTTCTGTATATGATGAATCTTCCTAGATTCTATTCCATTCCACACTTTCATAGTTGTCACTACTTTATAGTAAGTCTTGATAGTTGGTAGGACAGCTGTCCCCACCTTGTTCTTTTATTAGGCATCTTTGGTTTTTTGTTCTTCTATTATAAATATTGTAATTTTCTCCATAAAGATTTTATACATCTTTTGTTGTGTTTACTCCTAAGTTGCTTATAATTTTAGTCATTATTGTCTGTGCTGTCTTTGTGAAACTTAAAGTTTTCTGTGTGTATAAATTTTTTTCTGATCCATTTTATAGTATGTTGTAGGAATGCTCCTTTATTCCTATATGCATCATGGGTATTTCCTAAAAATAAGAACATTCTCTTACATAACCTCAGTATATTTATCAAAATCAGGATACAATATTGTTATTGTATCCATAATACATTATACATATATACATACATATACACATACATAATACATATAATTGTATATATAATACAATATTAATATTGATACAGTACTATTATCTAACTTACAGACTTCCAGATTTCATCAGCTATCCATAGAAAAGCGGGAAGAAAACCTTTTTTGGTCCTGATTCATCCATACGTTACACTTAGTTGTCATTTCTCATTAGTTTCTTTTGACCTACAACAATTCTTCAATCCTGTCTTTCATGACCTTGTCATCTTTTGAAGTATACAAGCAAGATATTTTGTGGAATGTTCCTCAATTCGAGTTTTGGTTTTCAGTTTTCTCATACTGTCAGACTATCTTTTTTTGACAAAATGCCACATAGTGACCTTAGTGTGTTCCATCAGAGGCACATGAAGTCTAAAGCCATTACTGGTAGTGTTAACTTAAATCACTTGATTAAGGCAATGGCTGCCAAATTTCCCCACTGTGAACTTACTCTTTTTCCTCTATATAATTAGTAGGTACCTTGATTCAGTTAAAAATAAAAATAGATATAGGACCACTCAGGGTTCTGTTTTCATCTTTCTTGAGTTTGTTTTTGCTAAAAACTGTGATAGAGCAGTTCTTAGCAAAGATCTGTCCTATCACAGTTCTTCGAAAAGCAAAGGCCCTTCAGGGGCCATTTGTTCTTTATAACAATTACAAATGACTGACCAGAGACTATGAGTAAAATGAGTCTATAGTTTGAGATTCCAGCCCAGATTTTGACTTCAGATCTCTGGAACATCCCGCCACCTTTTTTTTGTTTTGCTTCCAAGTTTGGAATTACCCCTTTTCACCACTAGATGGAAATGCTACTAGAACTTGTAGCTTCACAAATTCCAAAGCTCATGATACTATAGAACTAAATTTTATAGTAATATTCATTAAAATGGTATTCTACTGGGAATTTCCTGGCAGTCCAGTGGTTAGGACTTGATGCTTGCACTGCAAGGGCCTATGTTTGATCTCTGGTCAGGTAACTAAGATTCTGCAAACCATGAAGCTCACCAAAAACAAACAAACAAAAAGGTATTCTATCCTTATAATCTGGTAATATTCAGCTGTGCTGTATAATACATACGTATTATAAATGATTATGGGCTTCCCTGGTGGCTCAGACAGTAAAGCATCTGCCTGCAATGCAGGAGACCTGGGTTCGATTCCTGGGTCAGGAAGATCCCCTGGAGAAGGATTATATCTCATTAAATATATTCATCAAATAATGATGCACCTGGATTATAAAGTTTTGTAGACTGGTAAAATATAGACAAATTTGACAGATTTTTTAAAATATGTGTAAGACTGTAGTTGAAAACTAGATCATTAACGTCCATTAGAACTTTATCTCTGAATTACCAGGGAGCCAAGAGTAATTTGAATAATCAGACCATACTGCTGACTTTTTCTAGCATGAGCAGGGCTCAGTTATGATGTTTGAGCACCTCGTCAATTCTAACGGACTCCGAGATGTCATGAAACACTATGGTCTCATCCCTGAAGAAGATATTGTGTTTATCACGGAACAAATTACAGGACCACGTGAATCACCCATCAAAGATTCTTCAAAGGTAAGTTTGTGTACAACCTAATTTGAACTGACTGGTTCATTTCATCTAGTCTTTTCTTGGTTCCTTCAGATCTGTATTTGAAGGGGTGACATTTTGCTATTTTAGGAGACTAAATGATAAAATATGTGATACATTTCTACTGTTTAGTGCAAAAAATAAAAGGCTTATATAGTTCTTCCAGCTCTTAACTGAGTTCTTTAGAAGTAATCCCCCAAATTAAAATACACATATTAATATTTTTAATGAATATGTATGCAGAACTTTATATAGAAGCCTAAAGTAACTTAGTTCTGAAAGTATGTGTCTTGTTTACCCATTAAAATTAATTGTTTGGATTATTTAGATATGTGAAGACCTAGAAAAAAGTTGAATTAGTTCAGAGGGAAGTATGATTTGTTTCCTTTTTGATCTTTTTTCTTTTAATTAGGAAAAAGAATTTCCCTTTGTGTTTTTTAGCCTTTTTTTCCTTAAAACACACAAATCTACTTGTATAAGATAAATAGGAGGATTTTATACCAAATATCCTATTTCCAAAAAACAGAGTTCCTAGGAATTCCCTGGTGGTCCAGTGGTTGGGACTCTGGTGCTTTCACTGTCGAGGGCCCAGGTTCCATCCCTGGTTGGGGAACTAGGATCCCCAGGATCACTCAGCACAGCCAGAAAAAAAAAAACAGAGCTCCAAGAATTTTCACTCCTGAATTTAAGCATTCAAATATAAGGAACATTCTTACTAACTTATAAATAGATCTTAATATTTTAAAAAATCTTTTAAACCAAGAAAAGAGGAAAGCCTGTTGGTTATCTAAGTGTAATAGAGTTAGGATCCTTCCACAGGCACTAGGTTTAGTATTAACAGGATATCATATTTTAGCATTTCTAGGATTTCTTTCCCTTTTCTACTAATTTGGGAATTAAGTGAAGGAAAAAAGCGTAGAACCTTCTCACTTACCTAACGTTCTCATTCAAATATTTGTTTATAATTTTCAGGTTAATACACTTGCTTTGCTTATAAATAGATTTATCTCCTGTTCTATAACTTCAGTGGGTTTTCTTCTCTTCCAGTGGCTCTATAAAGGGCGTCCTAAAGAAAAAAGCTTCCTTTATGAGATAGTGGCCAATAAAAGAAATGGCATTGATGTGGACAAATGGGATTATTTTGCCAGGTATGCACTGAACACTTCAGGAAAATTGATTAAAAATCTTGTATACTTTAAATAGATACAATTTTTATTTAAGTAAATAAGCAAGCAAAATAAAACCATTATATAAATTTAGTATTGATATTTAAGGTACGGTTTCCTTTGCTGAAAAATTTCATCTCTCTGCTTGGGAATCTCTCCAGGGACTGCCATCATCTTGGAATCCAAAATAGCTTTGATTACAAGCGCTTTCTTAAGTTTGCCCGTGTCTGTGAAGTAGATAATATGAAGCATATTTGTACTAGAGAAAAGGTAAGCTATGTCAGTGGACAATAAGGAGGGTGTGATTCTTAGCTTGAAGTCTAGAAATACCCTTTCAGTAATTTGGAAAAATCACTACCTGGTAAATTGTCTATTCTTTACTTCATGCTTAGCATTTGTAAGTATTTTAAAGCTCTTTTCACTTCTCCTGTATGGTCTAC
Organism: Neotragus pygmaeus; assembly: GCA_006410875.1. Lineage (NCBI taxonomy): Eukaryota > Metazoa > Chordata > Mammalia > Artiodactyla > Bovidae > Neotragus > Neotragus pygmaeus. The sequence goes on along the minus strand of SJYV01016939.1, from coordinate 545,395 downwards.
TGTCTACAGTAGACATTTACTGAGTCTTGTTCTCAGCACTGTTTTAAGTGCTTTAGAGGATTAACTCAATCTTCACAATCCTGTAAGATAGATACTATTATTTTCCCATTTAACAGATAAGCAAATTGAAGCACAAGAAGGCATACAGTTAATGGCAGAACTGGAGTTTCAATCCAGGAAGTTTGGTTTGAGTCTTGTCCTTAATCACTATATTGTGTGTTTCATAGTAGTTATAATCCTATAATCATTAATTCCCTGCTAGGTTAATCATATATAAATATGAATAGTACATAACATAAAGACTATAACATAATATAATATAACATAACATAATATAACATAAAGAATATAACAGTACTATACTATACAAAGTCTTTATTTTCAGAATGAAGACTAGAAGAAGAAGAATACTTAATTTCTAGAATTATTGGGAAATTTAAAAAATATATTTAAGATGCCTAAAACAGAATGCATCACAGAGTTAAGATGCTGAGTAGATTTTGGTTTAGTAAGAATAAAAGTTGCAGATTAGTAGTAGTATGAGTCTTCCTTGCTCTTTCTTGGGAGTCTCGGGGGTTTTGATGAATTACCTGTGTCCAGTCTTCTTCTGTGCAACCATCCCTTTTTCTTGACTTATATGCTGTCTTCTAACAAGGGAACCTAATCTGATCCTACCTTACTGTTTGTTTCACCTCTTTCTGCAGGAGGTTGGAAACCTGTATGACATGTTCCACACACGCAACTGTTTGCACCGCAGAGCTTATCAACACAAAGTTGGCAACATCATTGATACAATGTAAGAAATTTGATTATTATTTTCCTATAAAATTTTCCATGTTTTTTACCAGAGTATCATACTTGGGTCAAGTGGAGATTTCTAAATAAATTCAAGTAAAGTTTAAGTGAACAAATCTAAAATGGTTCCCTTAAAACAAAAACTAGCATAAAGTGAATTTAGAGGTGAGGAGGTGAGTGTTAAAGAGGATAGACTCAAGCAGAAGAGGGGGTTTAGGCTAGACAGGAAGAGGCCACGCTGGGATGGCTAAGATCCCCACACAGGTAGTCACTTAGGTACCAGATATTAATCATCGAGGTGAGAAATGGGATGTGGATAATTGACACTCTGAAATTAATGACAGAAATGAATTTTGAAGATTAATGTCTCTCCCTACCCTGTCAATTATCAACATCAGTAGAAAACAGTAAAACCTATAGGAATTTTAGGCTTTCCTCGTAGCTCAGTCATTGAAGAATCTGCCTGCAATGCAAGATAACCAGATTCCATTCCTGGGTCAGGAAGATCCCCTAGAGAAGGAAATGGCAACCCACTCTGGTATTCTTGCCTGGAGAATCCCATGGACAGAGGAGCCTGGTGGGCAACAGTCCATGGGGTCACAAGAGTCAGACACAACTGAGTGACTAAACTACCACCACAGAAATTTTACTTCCCCCTGATCCAGTCAGAACCAAAGCAGAAAAGTACAGCTAGCTCCTTAAGTGACTCAGAGACCTCATGAGGAATTTCCAAAAGTGGGGTATGAGTCAAGTTAATTCTGTGACCCTAAAATAGTTTTAAATGGATCTCTTTTAAGCTTTTACTGTTCATGTTTACATTTGTGTTGAGAAAATTTACTTTTCTACTTTTTTCTTCATCTTTTGTCATGAGCAGACTAGTTAGAATCCTTTCTCCTATTTGTATGGCTGTTACTTTGGTAAGAGGTTTTTTGTTTGTTTGTTTTCAATGCAGAGACTCAGAGAGATCTAGGAACAGTCTGCTACTTCCTAACTTGATTAAATGAAAATTACTTAATTTCTATGTCTATATAATATAGGTTGATTACACCTGTGTTACTGATAGAAAGATTAAATAAGATGATGTATCTAAAGCTTTGTAGTAATGCCTGGAGCACAGTAAATATTACAGTCTACAAATCATCGTGGACTTACTTAGCATGGTTGAGATTCAGTTGTCTTTTTTTGTTGTTGTTTTAATTGTAAGTTGCAGGTGTACAATATAGTGATTCACAATTTTTAAAGATTATATTCCATTATAGCTATCATAAAATATTTACTACATTCCCCATTGTACAGTGTATCTTTGTAGCTTATTTTATACCTAGTAGTTTATACCTCTTGCTCCCTCACCTGCCCCCGTCCCTCTGCCTACTGGTCACCACTAGTTTGTTCTCTATAAGTCTGTGAAGCAGTTGCCTTTAGAACATTGTGTCTCAAATTTTTGTTTCTTAAAAGTAGAGAGGTTTCCTAAATTTTAAGTAAAGCATAAAGCAAATATTCAAATTTCCTCATAAACACAAATGTTTATAAAATGATCTTTAGGATTACAGATGCCTTCCTCAAAGCAGACGATTACATAGAGATAACAGGTTCTGAAGGAAAAAAGTATCACATTTCTACAGCAATTGATGACATGGAAGCCTTCACTAAGCTGACAGGTAAGAAGTAGAAGGTAACATAGGTAGTCCATCTCAGAAACCAAGTAAACTTTCCCTGGATTGCAGATGGGTTATTTTCTAAACATTCCAATGTATTTACCTTCTGAAGTGATTGTATACTACTGGATTTGAGTTTTATCTCTGCTTTGTACTAACAAGATAACCTTGATAAAGTTATTTAGCCTCTCTGAACCTTGTTTCCGCATCTGTAGTAGGAGTAATGTTACCTAGTAGGTAGTTTAGTTGTGATGCTGCAGTGAAGCATACAGCACTTGGAATAGTACTTGGCACACAAGTGCTGTGCCGTGCTTAGTCGCTCAGTCTTGTCAGACTCTTTGTGGCCCCATGGACTGTAGCATGCTAGGCTCCTCTGTCCATGGGAATTCTCCAGGCAAGAATACTGGAGTGGGTTGCCGTGCCCTCCTCCGGAGGATCTTCCCAATCCAGGGATTAAATCCAGGTCTTTGACATTGCAGGCAGATTCTTTACTGACTGAGCCACCAGGGAAGTCTAAGAATACTGGAATGGGTACCCTATCCCTTCTCCAGGAGATCTTCCTGACCCAGGAATCTAACTGGGGTCTCCTGCATTGCAGGTGGATTCTTTACCAGCTGAGCTACTAGGGTATCCTAAGTGCTCAATATTAATTATTTTTAACTTCTAATACAATTGGGCTTCCCTGGTGGCTCAGTTGGTAAAGAATCCTCCTGCAATGTAGGAGATATGGGTTTGACCCCTGGGTTGGGAAGATCCCCTGGAAAAGGGACTAGCTACCCACTCCTGTATTCTGGCCTACAGAATTCCGTGGTCTGTATAGTCCATGGGGTTGCAAAGAGTGGGACATGACTTACACTTTTATAATACATAATTACACTTCCATAAAACCAGACCAATACCAAAAAGTTGACTTGCTCCTTTAACATAATTTTTGTTGCAAAACAGGATGCCAAAGACATTTCTGTGCACTTCAGCAGAAACAAACTCTGCAGCTTAGGGTGGGAAGGAAGAGGGGTGAGGTGTCACAACTGATTCTTTAATGTGGGGAAGTTTAAGATCAGTAAAGCAAAAGATACAAGCCAAAAAGTATATACCAGTTAAGAGTTCTTAGTTGCAAATCCTGAAACTGACTCTGCTTAGCTAAAAACAAAGTGATAGAATCAGTGAGAAGGCTGGAGTTTCTGAAACGAGAGAATGGCAGAAGCTGAGTGGCCTCATACACAACCAAGATCAGCTTCCTGTTCCATTACTGCTAAATTTTTTTTATACAGGTGTAGGCAGTGGCAGCCCACTCCAGTACTCTTGCCTGGAAAATCCCATGGACAGAGGAGCCTGGTGTGCTGCAGTCCATGGGGTCGCTAAGAGTCGGACACGACTGAGTGACTTCACTTTGACTTTTCACTTTCATGCACTGGAAAAGGAAATGGCAACCCACTCCAGTATTCTTGCCTGGAGAATTCCAGGGATCGGGGAGCCTGGTGGGCTGCCATCTGTGGGGTCACACAGAGTCGGACACGACTGAAGTGACTTAACAGCAGCAGCAGGTATACTAGTGTTCCATTGCTGCTGCTGCTGCTAAGTCGCTTCAGCCGTGTCCAACTCTGTGCGACCCCATAGACGGCAGCCCACCAGGCTCCCCCCGTCCCTGGGATTCTCCAGGCANGACACGACTGAAGTGACTTAACAGCAGCAGCAGGTATACTAGTGTTCCATTGCTGCTGCTGCTGCTAAGTCGCTTCAGCCGTGTCCAACTCTGTGCGACCCCATAGACGGCAGCCCACCAGGCTCCCCCCGTCCCTGGGATTCTCCAGGCAAGGACACTGGAGTGGGTTGCCATCTTCTTCTCCAGCGCATGAAAGTGAAAAGTGAAAGTGAAGTCTCAGTCGTATCCGACTCTTAGCGACCCCATGGACTGCAGCCTACCGGGCTCCTCCATCCATGGGATTTTCCAGGCAAGAGTATTGGAGTGGGGTACCATTACCTTCTCCGTGGCTGGAAATGAAAAAAGATATTATAAGAGAATTTAAGCAACCTGCAGACAGTTATTTTTAAACTTTTGCTCATACTGAAGCAAATGATGCTGTATTTAAAAAAATCATCTTCAGTCTTCCTCAGAGACCAATCCTAACCATTTATCCTATAACATTATGTTACATTTAAATTATCTTTTCAGTTAAAAATGAATTTTGGATTGTATACACTTTTGGTTTAACTGACAAAATGTCAAATATCATACATCTTAATGAGGTCATAACTGCACGTGTCTATATGTAGCTCTTGCTCACCATGAACATGGTGACTAGAACACTGAAACTGGCTTTTACCCTGTTTGGTGAGATGAGTTCAGTGATCATTTGCTTGGATGTTGTCACAGTGCCAAAAATCCCAGAAAAGAAATTAGATCACGTTCTTATGCTTTACCTGTCAGAATACAGGAGAATAAGCATACTGCGTTTCTAGCTTTGTCATTTGAGCCAGGAATCATCTTACTTTTCTTGCATGTTATTCTGAGCAGTCATATGATCCTTATTGTCCTTAATAATAACACGACCTTGAAGGAATAGGGTCCCGTGAGCCTTCCTTTCTCTTGTTGCAATTCCAAAAGCAACTCATCTTTATTTTGAAAATCTTCACTTCTTATTTTCAAATTTTTTAGAATTTTTTTTCATGTTTTAGGGACAAGTGTTGAAAATAAACAGCAATGTTAAAAGAATTTTACAGTTAAAACCTATATACCTAAATTCTAGAATTTACTGGACTTGCTTTATTACATATTTATTACTTATCATCCCTCTATCCATTTATTTATCTAAAGCTTGACGTTTGAAAGTAAATTTCAGACATCAGTATACCCTAATTCCTGCAGCATGCAGATTAACTAAAGTTCAGTAACTGTTACAAATTTTTTTCTTTTTATGCAAAATTACATGCAATTTATATGTTAATAAAAATCGTAAGGTTAACATTTGCTGGACAAATGCAGGACACAGAACATAATCTTCTCCTTAGAAAATTCCTTCATGCTCCATCCCAGACAATACCTGTTCCTACCTCATCTCTATAAGCAACCACTATTACCTGTCCTAGAGTTTTATATCAGTGGAATCATACAGAATATATTCTTCTGCATAAGGCTTCTTTCACTTAGCATTGAGGTTTATTCAGATTGCATGTATCAGTAATTCATTTCCTTTTATTGCTGAGTAGTAGTCCATTGTATGAATATGCCACTGTTCGTTTATCTGTTCTCTCTGCTTCCTAAATTCCTATTTCTGATGGGTGTTTCAGCTTATCTGGATGCAACTATTGTAAGCATTGCAAATGTTATGACCACTGTCTTAGGTAGTCATTTTCTTACTTTGGTCTTTATTCTGCAATATTCCTAAGCAATAGGTGGACCTTACCCCTTCCTTCTCTTCCCTTTCAAGACCTTACCCCCAAATCCCTTAATTAAATTGGGGCCTTAGAATGTTAAATTCAAAAGAACCTTAGAGATCATCTGCTTAAAACTCCTCAGATGAGGAAACTAAGGCCAAATGAAGGAAAGCAACTTATCCTAATAAATGGCAAACCTGAGCGCAAATCAAGTCTTGTGACTCCCAAGTTGAATGTTGTTTACACTCTTTTAGTAAACACTCTAATCATTCAGTTTAATAGACAAGCAGTTTCCCTTTTCTATTGTACATGACTATTTTCTGAAAACATGTATGTGGAACAAATAGAACTCTCATACATGGCCAGTGGGAATGCAGATGGTACAGCCACTTGGAAAAAGTTGAGCATTTTCTTTTAAACATATGTGTATCCTGTGACCCATTAATCCCTCTTCTGCCTACTTGGCCAGTGAAAACGTCAGTCCACCCCAAAACCTGTACCTGGTAGAATAAGATGAAAGGCATAAGAAGAGTATCAGTCAAGTTCTTTGGGGTTCGAGGGAAGAAGGAATTACATCTCTGATTTGGATGCACTGGGGAAGGTTTCATAATTAGGCACTTCTTGAGATGAACCTCAGAGATTAGATAGGCTTTCAAGAAGTGAAATTCTGTCATGGGGGAAAGCATTTCCCTAATTTAGCTGGGAATAGGGTAGATTAAAGCATGGATTAGAAAAGTGTGGTCTTACTATATTAAAATTGTTTTGTTTTTCAAACTGAATATAACATGTAAAGAAATAATGAAAACCAGACTTCCCTGGTCCAGTGGTTAAGAATCCTCCTGCCAGTGTAGGGGCCGCGGGTTCAACACCAGATCCGGCAGGATTCTCCATGCTGTGGGGCAGCTAAGTCCAGGTGCCATGACTGTTGAAGCCCGTGGGCACTAGGGCCCTGGCTCTGCAACAAGAGAAGCCAGCTCAGGAGAGGCACGAGCACCCAGCTAGAGAAGCCAGCTCAGGAGAGGCACGAGCACCGCAGCTAGAGAAAGCTACCGCAGCTAGAGAAGCCAGCTCAGGAGGGGCACGAGCACCCAGCTAGAGAAGCCACCTCTGGAGAGGCACGAGCACCCAGCTAGAGAAGCCACCTCAGGAGAGGCACGAGCACCGCACCTGAGAAGCTACCTCAGGAGAAGCACGAGCACCACAGCTAGAGAAAGCTACCACAGCTAGAGAAGCCAGCTCAGGAGGGGCACGAGCACCCAGCTAGAGAAGCCACCTCTGGAGAGGCACGAGCACCCAGCTAGAGAAGCCACCTCAGGAGAGGCACGAGCACCGCACCTGAGAAGCTACCTCAGGAGAAGCACGAGCACCACAGCTAGAGAAAGCTACCACAGCTAGAGAAGCCAGCTCAGGAGGGGCACGAGCACCCAGCTAGAGAAGCCACCTCTGGAGAGGCACGAGCACCCAGCTAGAGAAGCCACCTCAGGAGAGGCACGAGCACCGCACCTGAGAAGCCACCTCAGGAGAGGCACGAGCACCGCAGCTAGAGAAAGCCTGTGCACAGCGAGAAGGACCCAGCACAGTGAAAGACGAATAAAGTGAACATGCTTTAAAAAAATGTGTTTTAAAACCATTACTGAGAGGGTAAGGAGTCTGTTAACCATGGATTAAGAGGGAAGAATGTACATATACATGTAGGTGACATGAATTATTTTTATAACATTTTGCCAAGAAAGGGCATTTTAATTCACTTTGTAAAATGCAATGGTTGATTCATTCAAGGATAATGAATGAATGTGAAACCATTGGTTGAAAACTTACTGGGATAATCAGAGCCTCTGAAAATATTACCTTGCAGGAAGATTCATTTATAACAGAGAAAAACCTGAGGATTATTGCCCTAACCAGCTTTTGGAACTTGTTAACAAAGCCCATCATGTGACACATGATGTGATGCACTTAGCCAGTAACACTTGTATAATGTTCTTCATAACAGTGTTTTCCTTGAATCTAGTGGTAAAGAAACAGCAAACAAGTTCAGTCTGGACGTTTTACAAAATGACTGCGTGAACTTTTCTAAATTGTCAGCATCATGAAAGAAGTCGGAATTACCTAGTTCTAGATGGGAGGAGGAGCCTAGAAAACATGACAACTAATGTCATCCGTCATCTTTGATTGGTATCTCTATCCAGCAACAAAAATTTGTAAATTACATTATTGCAACAATTAAATTCAAATACAGAGTATATGTTAGATATCTTTATATCAGTGTTAAATTTCTTGACATGATTGTGATTAAGTTAGAGAATGTTCTTGTTCTTGGGAGGTATATGCTAAAATATTTAGGAGTCAAGAGTCTTGCTATCTGTAATTTTCAAATGTTTCCTCAAAAATTTATATGTGCACACATTCAGAGAAAGTTTGCATATGTCGAAACAAAACAGTTGATCAATTTTGGTGAAGGGTATTTTATTTTGAAATTTCTGAATAAAAAGTTTGAAGAAAAGGAAGAAGGAAATTAAGCTACCTTCTATCATCATGGAATGAAACCTTTAAAAGCTTTTTCCCTTTTTTTTGACTGTGCCTTTCTTTGCAGGATCTTAGTTCCCCTACCAGAGATTGAACCCAAGCCCCAACAATGAAAGTACTGAGTCCTAACTACTGTACCTTCAGGGAACTCCCTTAAAAACTTTTTATTAAGGAAGTTTACATCACTTAGTTTCATGATTTAGCTGCAATAAGTAGCATGGCAGTTTTATTTCATTCCTTCACCCCATCAGACCCTGAGCCATTTTGAAGCAGATCTCAGACATAATTTTGTAATTCCTTAAGTTTCATTCTCTTAAAAAAAAAAAGACAATAAACTAATATACCCTTTGTACCCCAAACTCAAGTCTCAAATCATCATCTCCAGTGCAGTCTTATCTCATCTCTCCCCTTTCCCACTCATTAGGTTATCCTGAAACAAATCCAAGACACTGATTGGAGCACTTTTTACAAAAGTTTTTTCACATCTTTATAATCATAGTGTATCTACGTTTGTAAACCTCTGTTTGAAATCATTTCAGAAGTACAGCAATGTATGAGTCTCTTTAAATCTTGGGTTTTTGTGGGTTTTTTTTTTCATTTTAATATAACTGAAATGTCATCAACTTGGCAGATAACATTTTTCTGGAGATATTATACTCCACTGATCCCAATCTGGATGATGCACGAACGATTTTAAAGAAAATTGAATCCCGTAATCTATACAAGTTTGTGGGTGAGACTCAGCCCATGATACAAACAATTAAAAAGGTAAGTTGGAAGGTCCTCTGTCCCCAGAAGAGGAAACAATACCCATCACAATACCACGGCTGTATTCTAAGCCCTTTATATTAATACGTCTCATTTAATCTTCACATCAATCTCTTGAGACCTATCTTAGAGATAAACTGAAGCTTGGGAGAGATTAAATAACTTGCCTACAGAAGCACACTTAGTGAGCTAGGATTCAAAGTCAAGTCTCATTTACTCCAAACCTTTACTTTCTCAATTCGGAAGTGAGAAGGGGCCTCAAATGTCATCTAGATCCAAAGACCAGAAAATAAATGTAATGGAAAAGGGGCCTCAAAATAAGGCCTGAGCTTCTCTGAGACTCTAAGGACCTGCTTTTTAGCTACTTCCTTCTTTCACGGTTTATCACTTTCTCCCAGACAGTGCTTGCCTGCCTTCCTTGGTTCAGTCATTAGTTCTCTCTCCTACTTGTTGAAGGGTCTTATCTTTGTCAAAAAACCTATAACGCAAGCTATACTGATAACCACACTCCGCCTCACAATACTTCCTTAGGTCACACTTTACTTCTTGTTTTACTGATAGGTTAATGCCTCATTTTTTAAAATGTGAAATTCTGTCATGAAAACCACACTATTGTGATTTGATTAAAAGGTAGAATGGGTATATATTTGTTAGGGAAATCTCTTATCTACGTTTCTTGGTAAAGTGCCATTTTTAGAGAAGAATCCTCTTGGTGGCACAAACACTGTAGGATGAAGAACTGGAGTTCTAACATGAGGAGCCTTGTCTTTTCCAGGAAAACTACGAACACCTTCCGAAAGACGTCGCCAGTGCTAAACCCAGTGATGTAGAGCTAGAAGCTGAACTGAAGGCTGAAGATTTGATCGTGGATGTAAGTAGTTAGCTCAAAACATGCTAAGCAAATAATTTATTTAAGGTAAAACATCACTACCACCCCTGTTATAACAGTAGTACATGTTCATTAGAAAATCTGGAAAATATAGGAAAAAAGATGGATAGAAGAGAATCACCTATGATATCAGAGAAAAAACTAACATTAGACAGATTTTTAAAATGACAGCCAACTCCAGTATTCTTGCCTGGGAAATTCCATGGACAGAGGAGCCTGGCAGGCTGGGCTAACAGTCCATGGGCTTGAAAAAGAATCGGGCACAACCGAGGGACTAAACAACAATGAACAGAAATTTTTTTGACATTTTTAAAAATGTCAATATTTTTATGTAATTGTGGTCATGTTACTAACAGAGCATTGCATATAGTGATTTTTGAATGTTTTCTTGATCAAAAAAGTAATTGTTGTTGTTCAGTTGCTCAGTCGTGACTCCATGGACTGCAGCATGCCAGGCTTCCCTGTCCTCCACTATCTCCCAGAGCTTGCTCAAACTCATGTCCATTGAGTCGGTGATGCAATCCAACCATCTTGTCTTCCGTTATCCCCTTCTCCTCCTGCCTTCAATCTTGCCCAGCATCAGGGCCTTTTCTAAGAGTGGGCTCTTCACATCAGGGGGTCCACTGGAGAAGGGAATGGCAAACCACTTCAGCATTCGTGCCTTGAGAACTGTATGAACAGTATGAAAAGGCAAAAAGATATGACACTGAAAAATGAACTCCCCAGGTTGGTAGGTCCCCAATATGCTACTGAAGAAGAGCAGAGATAATAGCTTCAGAAGGAATAAGAGGCTTGGTCAGAGTGGAAACAACGCCCAGTTATGGATGTGTCTGATGGTGAAAGTAAAGTCCAGTGCTGTAAAGAACAATATTGCATAGGAACATGGACTGTTAGGACCATGAATCAAAGTAAATTGGAAGTGATCAAACAGGAGATGACATGAGTGAACACTGACATTTTAGGAATCAGTGAACTAAAATGGACAGGCATGGACGAATTTAATTCAGAGGACCATTATATCTACTACTGTGGGCAAGAATCCCTTAGAAGAAATGGAGTAGTCCTCATAGTCAACATCTCAAAAATGACAGAATGGTCTCTGTTTCTTTCCAAGGCAAACCATTCAGTTTTACAGTAATCCAAGTCTATGCCCCAACCACTAATGCCAAAGAAGCTGAAGTTGAACACTTCTATGAAAATCTATAAGACCTTCTAGAACTGACACCAAAAAAAGATGTCCTTTTCATCATAGGGGACTGGAATGCAAAAATAGGAAGATACCTGGGATAGTAGGCAAGTTTGGTTTTGGAGTAGTACAGAGTGAAGCAGGGCAAAGGCTAACAGAGTTTTGTCAAGAGAACACACTGGTCATAGCAAACACCCTCTACCAACAACACAAGAGATGACTCTACACATGAACATCACCAGATGGTCAATCAATACCCAGATCAAATTGATTATATTCTTTGCAGCCGAAAATGGAGCTCTATACAATCAGCAAAAATCAGGAGCTGACTGTGGCTCAGATCATGAACTCCTTATTGCAAAATTCAGACTTAAATTGAAGAAAGTAGGGCAAACCACTAGGCCAAAGTATGTTAAAAAAAAAAAGTAATACATACCAATAATTTTTTAATAGCACACACACACAAAGGTTTCAAGACTTTTTGACTCCTGTTCTCATAGAGAATGTAGTGTCTTCTTATATCCTATGAGAATGCCAAATGACTTTCTAACATTTTCTTCTGTTCGCTCATAAGAAATTCTTTTCAGAGTTCTACTCCTGAAATCTCAGGACAGTCTTCCCTGTGTACTTTTTCCATAAGCCTCTCAATTCTTATCTTCTTGCTGATGCATCTTTGAGTGAAGGGTAATCTTTGTATAACCATTCTTTGCCCTTGAATCCCCTTTCTATTTCCTTGGCTGCATGTTCAGTGCCTTAGATCTGCAGATCAGGCTGCAGGTTCCTGTTTCATTAGATGAAGTTCCATCTCACATCCTGACTTCCTGAGGCTCTGAAAGGCTTCCCTCTCCGGAATGTTACCCCTGGGCTTGCACATGTCTGTCCTTGCCCTCAGTGCCGAGCATTGCTCCTAGTAGTCCCCCACTTCCCAGTGCATCTCCATCCAGGTGGCCTCATGCATAGAAGATGACACACATGGCCAGTAGGCATGAAAAGAAGTTTAACTTTCTTATTAACCTGTAGGCAAATTGATGCAATGATTTTTTGATTCTCAGATATATAAGGTGAAAAAAATTTTTTTTAGATTTTGTGATAATAAAGATATGTGATAATGGAAGTGTAAATTGACACAAGAGATCAAACTTGGGTCAGTTTTAACTAACCTGGCAATTTCAGTCTGGAGGTTTGTCCTAAGGAGATAATCAGTTTTGCACCAAAACACAAATATATTTATTGTGACATTATTATAGTGAAATTTGACAGAAAGTGTATGTGTCAGTGGAATAATGCAAGCATTAAAAGTTGTTTTTAACATGGAAAGATGTTTATAATAAGTGAAAAAAGTACATACAGAATTATTTTATTTTTGCACCTTTAAATTTATATACACATGTGTATACAGTGAACACACTGAAAAATCCTGGATATATTAACATCGTTTGTACCTGGGTGGTAGAATTGCAGGTGACTTTTTCTTATAGTGAGTGTGGTATAAGAGTTTCATAATCAGAAAAATAACTATCCATTTTAAGATGGGTAAAGCCCTTCTATATTCTGAGAAAGCAAGTAAAATTGCTAACTACATGTCTTATCATGTGTTTGAATTCCAGCTTTAGTTTTACAGTGTGATATATTTATATGATCCATTTTACCATGCATGATTCCTTTTAAGACTGCGAGTAGTAATTTTATGATTATCTAATGGGCTGTAAAACATAATTTGCTAGTTAGAATGAAAAATATGTAGTTGTGGGATCTCTGGGACTTCCCAGGTGCTCCAGTGGTTAAGAATTTCCCTGCCAATGCAGGGGACACTGGCTCGATCTCTGCTCCGGGAAGAGTCCACATGCCACAGGGCAACTAAGCCCAAGCACCACAACTACTGAGTCCGCGCTTTAGAGCCCACAAGCCACACCTGCTGAGCCCGAGAGCCCTTAAAGAATGGGATCTCCAACTACTATAACATTGCCCTCTGGAAGAATAACTCTTTCATCAAACTGCTTAAAAGAGGAATTTACAGTACATTGTAGAGAAAATGAGGATTACCTTTTATTCCAATTCTAAAGCCAAGGAAATAAATACCTAAGAGCTAGGAGCACTTGTAAAATGGTTGAAAATTTGATTAGTATTCATGCCTCCTCATGATGGGTAAAAATGTCAAGGCTGCATCAGGTCTCTCGCACATGGCACTACACGGAGGCCTGTGACAGCACCAGCCCTGGGATCATGGGGAGGACTGACGAGCTCTCCCTCACGTCAAAGGGGTGCAGCTCTCAGAGCCAGTGGACCACACAGAACGGGAGGGCCAGCCTTTCCGTGTACTGCAGATGCTGGGCTCACCTCTGGCCCACAGCTGAATCTCAGATGTCCACGCTTCTCACAGGGAGCATCACCACCAAAGCTCACGTACTGGTTTTCTTCTGTCACCACTCACAGGATAAGCCCCTCTTATCATCTGTTCTTTTTTTTTTTTTTTGCACTATCCTCACCACATTACTCTCTTTCTTCCTGTTATTTCACCTCCAGTTTCTTCCCTTGTCCAGAACTTGTCCATGAAGCCCTTAGGAATTTCCATTCCATAATTAATGCACCTGTATCTTCAGCCTCTTCACTATCCCTTTGCCTTTGTTGCATGCAGCCTGCTGTCCCCTGAGAACCTTATTCCCTTGCAGCTCTTTCAGGAAAAGCACATTCCTCAGGGTCAGGAGATCTTCTTGGTCATCAGTCCTTTTGTCCCCTACTACCATCTCCAGACCCCATGCAAGATCCCCGTTCCTCTGAGACTGCCATCCTTAAACCAGCTCCTGTCCTCTTGGTTGAAGATTTTGGTATGGTATAGAGCCTTCCACTTACTCCAGTTCCTGCCATCATCTTTAGAGGCTTCATAGTCCCATGACACCAGCTCTGATCTCCTTATCCTCATCCTCAATGACCTTATCCCCTCCACCTCAGCCAGCACACTCAGCAGATTATGCACTCTGAACCTTATTGACATTGAAAAAGGCCCTTCCTCTAAAATTCACTAGTTTAAGCATCCCATCTCTGTCCACAGACTCCTTTCTTCCTTACTTTCTTGTTCCTAGCTCACTGGGAACTTCAGTTTATTGTCTCCTTACCTTTCCAGGGTACCACGGTCCACTCCATAGTCTCCCCTCTTGCCTCTCTTAACAACCAAACTTCTAAGAGTTGTCTTCTGTCTTTTATTTCCCGACTTCTTTTTTGTTTTATTGTTTTTTTAAAAAAACAATCCCGTGGCATGCGGGATCTTACTTCCCCCACCAGGGACCAAACCTGTGCCCCTGTAGTGAAAGCACGGAGCCTTAACCACTGGACCATCAGGGAAGTCCATTTTCCTCTACTTCTGAACTGCTTTTCTGTCACCATCACTATACAGCTCTACTCATTTTATTGCCATTCATCTTATTGTACTTGGCATGTATTGCAATATCTCCAAGGTCTGGGCCTGTATTAAACTACTCACTAAGGCCACCAGTGACTTCAGTGTTACTAAAACTAGCAGACAAGTTTCTGTCCTTTGTGCCTCAGAGCTGTTTCTTCTGTCTAGAATTCTTTTCTTCCTTCCTAAGCCTGGTTAATTTTGGCTCACTTTTTTAGTAAAATCACTTTTCCCAGGAGAATATTTCTAGCCATTGCCTTGGAGCCCCAGACTACTAGGTTCTTGGATCACAAAGTTTCACAGCACCATTTGCTTTCCCTTGGTAGCTTTTTTTTTTTTGGCCACACCACCATACAGCTTGCAGGATCTTAGTCTTCTGACCAGGGATCAAACCCAGGACCCTAGCAGTGAGACCACCAAGTCCTACCCACTGTACCACCAGGGAATTCCCCGTAATTACTTTTATAATTATTTGTTCTACCTTAGTCTAGGCCATGTGGTCTGCAGGGGCTGCGATTTTATCAAACGTCCTTGTATCTCTGCATAGTAGTGCCTGGCACGTGTCTGTCACTTAGTGGATATTGACTTATATCATAAGTCATAAGTAGGATACCCTACTTATGTTGAAAGCACAGAATGTCTCTCCTCACTCCACCCAGACTTCAATTCCCTATAGGTCATGCACCAGAACTACTTTTGTTCCACGATGAGCCACTCCAGCAGGGCTCCTACTTCTTCAGAGAGTACGGCTTCGTTTCTTGTGATACCTCACAATCCTGAATTTAATTCTCATTGCTGTTATGTACATGATTGCTCATTTATTGCTTGTATTAAGGTTATCAACATGGATTATGGGATGGAAGACAAGAATCCTATTGATCATGTTCGCTTCTATTGTAAGAGTGACCTCAGCAAGGCAATCATGATTACTAGAAACCAGGTAACTACTTATAGTGGCATTTGGTGAATCTTTGTAGTAAAGTTGCATTTTACAAGCAGGTTAGGCTCTGAAGTCAATGAATACAGTTTTAAAAACAGAAACAGAAACATACTTTTTAAATTAAAGCATACATGATTTTTGTAGACTAGACCATCTTAATAGCCAGTTTTTCCTGTTTGCTGAACTTGAAGAAAGCTCCATGTTGTTTTTTTTTTTTTGGTTTAGAAGGTAATTTATAAGTCTGGTGGGACAGGAATATCATATGGTTAAAGTCATCTAATTTAAATGTGCTTATTTTTATATCATCTGTCAGAGAGTCTGTAGTCTTCATATAATTATATCATGCAAACCTTTCATCTTTTATTAATGGATATAAAATTATGGGATATCTTGCAGTATGACAGTTACCCTGAATTCTTTTCTTTGGATTATCATTGGTATAATATACCAAGACAACATGGTGCGTTTAATACCTCATCGAGCTTGGAGCTTAGGAACAGCTGATCTCTCTTCAGCATGTGAATTCAAGGTGACAGTGAAATCTTTCCTTCTTTAAAAAGGTTTCTCAGTTTTTGCCAGAGAGATTTGCTGAGCAGCTGATTCGAGTTTACTGTAAGAAGACAGATGAAAAGACTCTGTTTGCTGCACGACAGCATTTCGTCCATTGGTGTTTAATCAATGACTTCACCAAGCCACAGGTGGGTGAATTATTATTCACATACGTCACAGAAATTTTTAAGTAAAAACCACAAGCAATCTTTACTTCCCTCTGAAAAGTTTTCATTTAAATGATGGTCGTTTGATGAACTTACTTACAAGACAGAAACAGACTCACAAACTTAGAGAACAAACTTATGGTTACCATGGATGAAGGATGGGGGCGGACAGGAATAGTCAGGGAGTTTGGGGTTGACATGAACACACTGCCACATTTGAGATGGATAACCAGCAAAGACCTGGAACCTTCTGTATAGCACAGGGAACTCTGCTCAGTATTAGTAACAACTTAAATGGGAAAGGAATTTGAAAACGAATAGATACATATTTATGTATAACTGGATCACTTTGCTGTACACCTGAAACTGACGTAGCATTGTTAATCAACTGTACTCCAATATAAAACAAAAAGAAAATAATAGTCATTTGACTTGATTTGGGGGAAAAAAAGTTTTTCCACATTAAGCTTCCCTTTTAATCTTTTGAGTTAATTGTTTTTAAAATTGGAGTATAATTGCTTTACAATGCTGTGTTAGTTTCTGTTGTACAACAGCGTGAATCAGCTCTATGTAAATATAAATCCTGTCTCTGGAGCCTTCCTCCCACTCACCCCCATCGCACCTGCCTATGTCATCACAGAGCGCCAAGCTTAACTCCCTGTGCTATACAGCAGCTTCCCACTAGTTATCTGTTTTACACCCTGGTAGTTTTACCAGTCATTTTATTGTACTTTGCATGTATTGAAATATCTCCAAGGTC
This sequence comes from Neotragus pygmaeus, assembly GCA_006410875.1. NCBI lineage: Eukaryota > Metazoa > Chordata > Mammalia > Artiodactyla > Bovidae > Neotragus > Neotragus pygmaeus. The sequence goes on along the minus strand of SJYV01016939.1, from coordinate 528,391 downwards.
TCGGCATGTATTAAATCTAGTCTCACTAAGACCACCAGTGTTTACTAAAACTAGCAGACAAGTTTCTGTCCTTTGTGCCTCAAAGCTGTTTCTTCTGCCTGTAATTCTTTTGTTTCCTACCTAAACCTGGTTAATTCCTGCGCACTTTATTAGTAAAATCACTTTCCCATTCCCAAACTTGTAACCTAAATTCACTAGTTGCCAATCCCATAGAGAATGTTGTTGAAATGGTCCTTTATTGACCTGCACGTGGTGGATGCCTGGCACAGAGAACAGTGATAGTTGTTGATTGAACAAATGATTGGTAGGTAGGTCGGAAGCAGCGTTCTGCTTCCTGGTCTAGTACTGTCTGCCACAGCACCCTACCTGTTTTTCCCCCCAAGCATTGGATACTGAAGGAAACAAAAACGAAAGGTTAGATGTGAAAGGGTAGCCTAGCATATCAGATCTTTGTCAAATGCCAGAGGGAGGGACACAGGGAAGTCTTTTAGTATTCAGGGCTGAGAGAGCTGTCAGGTAGGAGGGAGGATTCTTCCAGATCCGAAAGCTGGATTGTATTTGGATGAGTAGCAGAGAGAAATGAGAGCTACACAAAAATGAAGCTGGAACAAGTCGGGTGTGTTTGGGAGCTATGAAGAGACTAGTCTGACTGGAGGAGAAGAGTCTTATTGTTGAGGTGACAGGGGAGACAGAATTGGCTTGATTGTGGAGAAGCACTGGCAATCAGCTAAGAAAGAGTTAGTCTTATGCACAGTGGGGTGGGAATTGCCTAGGGTATTCAAGACTTACCGTGCTGCTGTAACTATTTTCTATTAACAGCTTTATTTATGTATTTTTAAATTTATTGATTTATTTTTGGCTGTACTAGCCCTTCATCGCTGTGCGTAGGCTTTCTCTGGCTGCAGTGAGCAGGGGCTGCCCTTCATTGCAGCGCACAGGCTTCTCACTGCAGTGGCTTCTGTTGTGGAGTGCGGGCTGTAGGGGCCCAGGCTTTGGGAGTTGTGATGCATGCGCTCAGTAGTTGCCTTGCATGGGTTTAGTTGCTCTGTGCCATGTGGGATCTTCCAGCCCAGTCCAGGGATTGAACCCCATGTCCCCTGTATTGGGAAGCAGATTCTTGTCCATTGTACCACCAGGGAAGTCCCTGCTATAATCATTTTTTACTTCTGGGCTTTTATCTCTAGCTAGACCTGTGGGAATATAGGAAGTATGTCCATCTTAAGAACTACAGTTTCTAAGGAAACTAAACCCCTGATGAGAAAGGAATACTCTAGCAACAGATAGACTGGCACGTGGAGAGACTGGAAACAGAGAGACAAGAGGCTACTCAAGTTCTGCTACTCAAGTTAGACCCTAAATCCCGATACATTCATTCAGGGAATGAGTGTTCCCCCAGGTCCTGTGTCCAGGACCAGGCTTGGAACAGTACCTGAGACAGTTCCCGAGAGTCTCGCTCTAGTTGGGGACAATAAAAACTCGAGTAAATAATAATCACAGTAGTGCATAAGTACTTTGGGGTCAGAGCAGTGCATACAGTCTTAGAGGAGCAAAAAAGGTGAAGGGTTTATGCCAGAGTTGGTTGGTTGGGAAAGACTCATTTAAAGAAGGACTTGAAAAGACTTCCTGGTAATCCTGTGGTTAAGAATCCACCTGCCAATGCAGGGGACATGGGTTCAACCCCTGGCCTGGGAGGATCTCACATACCATGGGGCAGGTAAGCCCGTGTACCACAATTACTGAGCCAGTGCTCTAGAGCCCACACTCCACAACTAGAGAAGCCACCACAGTGAGAAGCCCATACACTGCAACTGGAGAGTAGACCCCACCCGCCACAACTAGAGAAAGCCCCTGTGCAGCAATGAAGACCCAGCGCAACCAAAAGTTAATTTTTTTAAAAAGGGCTTAGAAGCTGAGACCTGAAGGATGGATGAGGAGTCAGCTGGGTAAAGGGGGTGGGGGACTGGAAGGTGACAGAAAATGAGGTGCATTTAGGGGTGAGATCTGGGCTCTGTGCATAGTCCTGTAAGCCAGGAGCCCCGGAGCAATGGGTCTTTTAAGCAGGAAAGTGACACATGCAAGTCAGCGTTTACAGCAGAGTCACGGCCACTGTACCCGACCAGAGGGCTCATAGGAGAAGCACCTTGACTTCTCTGCCCACCTCTCTTCCAGTCTCCCGCCAGTGCCTCCCACTAGCCCAGCCTGACTAGAGGCCGGTAGGCAGGGGAGCTGGGAGGTGCGGTTCACAAGAGCAGCTCCTGTTATGCAGAGCAGGGCAGAGGGAGGCGGAGAGTGGATCTGAGAGCAGGCATGTGAGGCCCACAGTGTTCTCCACGAGCCTTCTGTTCCTCATGCAGTAAAGGCTCTGACAGTCCTGTACCCTTATGTAGCCTAGAGAATCCAGCCACGAGTTCAAAAACAGTTCAGGATAGAATCAGGCGTTGGAGGGCCTAGCTTCTTACACTCTTTGATTTCCAGTCGTAGTGTCACTTCACTTTGATACCAACCCTCGTTTTAGGTGGAATCTAGGAGGCTGAGGCCAAAGTGACAGGTTTGATTAGGGAGCAAAGGTTAAGTTCCACAGGTACACACTATCTTTCCCCCTTTTTGCCATCTTGTAGACCTGGGCCATTTGTTAGAGGGGAGACTAAGAGGGTCCAGCAAGGGTCCAGCACATTCCATCTTTCCCTGGAAAACCAGGACACAAGAGCAGCTCCTGATACAAGTGTGTCCCCGGAAGCTGCATGAAGGGAAGGGGTCGCTGAGCCAGGCCACATGCTGCTTCTGGCCATCTGTGAAAAGAACTGGCGTGGTGGCTTTTGCTCTGAAAGCTCTTCCCTTCCCAGGACCGTGTGTCTCTAATTAAGCATGTACACCATTCGGGGTTTCCCAAGAATAAGTCTGTCCAGAAGCAGGCTGTCTGCAGGACAAGGATACGTGTGCCTGAGACATTCGCTCAAAACCACGAGAACTGGCTTTTTTCTCTCTTCCTAGTTACTCTGTCTTTGACAGGATGGTGACGTTGTAGCCCCGCTTATAACACCTCGGAAATTGGAGTGGAATACAGCTGGCATCCAGGAAGAGGCCAAAAAAGCCAAAGCCCAGCTTTTCCCAAGTGACTCGAAGTGAATGTCTGCACTCAATTGTTTACAAAAAGCCCTTCCCCATCCCCTTTCCCTCCTCCCCCAGCACAATTAATTTAGGGAATTTGATCACAGAGGTCTACAAATGGAGCGACAGCTAGTGCTTTTTATTTTATATCTTGAATGTACGCACATACTAAGTCATTTTTATCCAGAGGAACAGGTATTAGGCAGACCTTATTAACATGAGCTATGGAAAGCGCTGCCTTGCCTCTTTTTAATATTAATCAAAGTCTTTCTTCTTTAGCAGTCTATTTTCTTAGAATTAACAGCTTTTTAAACTACTTTGAACTCTTATGACATAAGATTGTTTTTTTTAAAATTTGGAAATAAGACAAAGGCGCACACTGGAATTTGCAGTTGGGATTGTCATGAACAGCCATGGTTAAAAACAGTACGTGAAACCTCGGCCCTCTGAAGAGGTGCCCATCACCTTGAATTTGAGGCCAGCTTCCCTTGAGTGATTGCAACATTAGTGAAAGGCACCTCCCCTCACGCTTTTAGCCCTCCATAAACTGCCAGGTTGGGGTCAACAGTGTAGGAGGGCCATGAAGGGGCTCCATCTCCTCAATGAGCGGCCTGATTGATTTGTTGAAAAGACCTGAGGGTGCTGGCCTCCTCTGAAATGGGACGTAAACCTGCCTTATAGGAGACTCCCTAGCTCATGTAGCAGAGGGACTCCCCACACCAGGCTGTCCTCTGGGCCAGCTGTGGCTCCAGCCCTTGTGGGTTTCTTTCTCCCCTGAGTGCTCACTGCCCAGTTCCAGAGGGTTCCACCACTGCGCAGCCTGGAGAAAGCAGCTCCCCTCCCCCGACCTCTGCCTCTCGCTTGGGTGCTGATCGGAGGCCATCGGAGGGACGGCCCTCAGGGCTGCTCAGAGCTGGGGCTTCATTTTTGCCAGTTCAGTGCATTTGATGAGTTTCAGGGCAAAGACTGGCTGCCTATGCTGAGACACAGTGATTTACCCAGTGAATTCCAGGTTCCCCTTTGTGTCTCTACCTCCAGCAGTGGAGTAGCCACCACTGTGGTTGAGCGGTGCTCCTGAGCTAAACAGTCTGAAGTTAGAGCTAAATCCAGCGGCTGCCAAAGGCAGCCATGGGGAGTGCCGTCGTGAGCCCTGACATCCTGTACTTCACCACACCCTTACAGAAGCCTCCCTGGCAGACGGCGTGGGGAGTCAGCCTTAGCTCTGGGTCAGAGCAAGAACGAGCGGGGAGGAGCTCAGACTGCAGGGCAGAAGACCACCCCCAGCATCTTGGGGGTGCTGCCACCGTCCACTGTGTAACCAGGTGCTCCTCTGTTGACACTAGGGTGACAAGTGTTTGGAATGTCTGCTGTTCTGCTCTGTCACCCCTCTCCCACCCCCAGTAGATAATCGAGTTGACCCTAATTCCTAGAGTAGTTAAAACCGTGCTCCTCTCCCACCACAATGCCGTGTGATGGAGATGTGGATACAGTGGGCTCCTAGAAGCCCAAAGAAAGTGGTCATGGTACCAGGTCGTGTCTGTTTTGGCCATGGTGCTTCCAAAACGTCCAGTGGGGAGAACCCTCCACCTCAGACTTCGTGCGTCCAGGCCCAAGGTCAAGAATGTAATGTTTCTCTGCAAAGATTGTTTGATTTTTGCCACTCCTCCATTTACATCATTGTTTTACTCTGGAATTTTGTCATCTCAGAGTGTATCATTGTGCTCTCTGAGGAACGACTTGAATCTGTTTTGTTTGCATCTTTTGTTACTTTTTGGCAGCTGCACTTTATGCTCTTTGCAAGTGTTTTAATTATGGGAACCATGGGCCATTGACAAGGTTAAATTTTTCTTAAGAAGCATCTTCATTACTGGTATAAAAAGGAGCCTTTAACAGCTTGGCATCTAGAGTTACCGAGCTTTGTCACTTTGAGAATGTAACTAAGACTGCAGGTACAAGTGCCTGGTCGCTTCATCCTGGTGAGGGAAACAGCTGCAATAAAGCTTCATGAATGTATCTCTGTCTTGAAATCAGTGGTGTCTTCCTCAGTGCCTTTCACACTCGTGTGCCCAGTTTTGACCCTTTTGTGCAAAAGAACTGTGTTTAGTCTAGGAATGTGCCCAGATGTTTCTTGATACCTCAGTACTGTGTTGGGTCTTCCAAAGGGGATGGTTTTAACAGGCCCTATGTTAGTTCGTTTTCCTCATTCAGTAATGGCAAGTAATAACCTGATAAAGAATCTTGTTCTGTCAGGAGGCAGGCTCTAGCATGGGTTATGGATTTTTTTTTTTTTTTAGTTTGTCTTAAGTTCCTCTTTTGCCAGAAAAAAATATCCTTCCTTTTTTAAATCTCCCTGAGTTCCCATCTACAGAATTTCAGCTTCTTTACCCAAATGTGCATATAGTTCATTTGCTGCTTTCATATTTTCCTTGTGGAATTAAATAAGAGATCTTCACAGTGATAGCAGACTGGTCAGTTTTCTGGGAAAAGAAGAATGCTATTTTGGAGTCTTTATTAATTTCACTGGTTGAGTTAGGTGTCTGTGGTTTGACAGTATTCTTTAAAATAATGTCCTCCAAAGCATATAGAAAAGAATCCCATTTTGTAAGAATCCCATACACCTCCTTGGAAAACTGTCTGGGAGGATATACATGAAAATGTTAGTGTTTTAGGAGTGGCTGAATTTTAGGCAATTTTAATTTTTTTACATCTTCTGGTTTTTCTACAATAAACACTCATTAACTGTGTATTCTCTAAAAGGATTATTTCCCTGAGGAATTTTGTGGTGCTCGGGTGAGGTATAACTGTCTTTTATTCCCTCAAATCCCCTCTCTAGTAGAATGTGGCCTGTCTCCACAGCTGTCTTGGTCCTCAGGCACCAAGAGGCTGCTCTCAGCCACAGTCCACACCGGACACTTCTCCATCTCGGGGTTTTGGATGGAACGGGCTGCCCTGGGTGAGCGTGGCCTCGTCGACATCCGGGGGCGGCCCTGAACGCCTGTTGGCTCAGGAAGCTGCCCGCTGTGGCATCAGCTCAGGACCCAGGCCTCCAGTTCATTGATGCAGAACTGCTCCTGCCGGGCCAGCACCTCATTGTTGAAGGTCGCACAGGGCTGGCTCCCGCCACGGTACAAGTCTCCATCCAGCCACAGCCCAAAGCGGCCACTGAAGAGAGGAGAGTCTTGGCACAGCTCCCTCCAGCACCCTTCAGACCTGCCCCAGCAGCCCTTGGCCACACCATGACTGCTCTGCCTTAGTCTCATCTCCTCTGAAACCAGTTTGTCCCAAATTGTTAAGGACTCACACATTGTCCCTCACGGGGTTTCAAGCTTTTTTTTTTTTTTTTTTAACAGTTCAGTGATTTTGATAAACATATATAGTGGAGCAACCATCACCACAGACCAGTTTTAGAACCTTCACAACATTCAGATGGCAATGCTTTAAACCAAAGGATGGACTCTCATAAGCTTGGACTCCAAGCCCAGAACACGTCAGACCAGGGCATCCATTCTAGTCCCCTCACTTGACAGCAAACTTAGGCTGAAGCTGGGAAGTGGGTTACTGCAAAGTGGCGGGGGCTGGTGGGGTCTGTGTCAGTCCACCTCTGTGGAGGCTATTCAGACAGCTGGGAGAATGGCGCTAATCAAGCAGTGCTGTCATCTGTGCCCTCAGGATAAGACTGCCTGCCTGAATGTGCAGGTCACACCAGAGGCAAGACTGACCTTGTAAAACACACTCCCTTCCCACCCCCAACACACACAGACACACTCTCTCTCTCTCTCTCTCTCACTCTCACTCTCACCGGACACTGCACGCCATCCTCTCCTCTCAGTATCGACTTAGACCGGAGTTTAGGGGGTTGACTGCGGGGGGCGCCAAGCAGTGCCACAATACCTATCGAGAGGAGATTCTTGAAGGTTAACCAGCAGCCTCCCCCATTTTGTCTCGGGTAGCCTAACCCAGCATTTCCAGACAGGGAAAGGACCAGAGTACAGACCACCTCGAGACTCAAGACTAGGGAAGACTAGGACACGCACCTGCCACAGCCCAGCATCAGAGAATCCAAGTCGCCTTTCACAAAGAAAGAGTTGCTTCCTGTCCACTTGAAGACCTGTGAAAAGAAACCTCGTTATTGGCGGAGTCCTGCTCATGCAATTTTACGCTGGACCACTGGGTGGCAGTGTGGTGCAGAAAACAACCTCCACGCCGCGACTAAGGCACCGGAGCTACTCTAGGCTCCTAACTTGAAGTTTCTCTGTCTCCCTGGAGTTAACCTCTTCTTGCCCTCGTGTCTGAATTCCCACAGCCGCAAACCCCTTCTGTTCTAGGAATAGACCAGAACCCTCTGAGGCTTCCTGCTTCCGAAGCTGGAGAGAGGAGGGGAAAAGTCCGCATCAGGAGCCAGGCCCTGATTCTACCATTAACTTTCCTCCTCTCACTGGAGTTAACACTAAGCCTGCACATCCTCGGTGCTATTTCACACCCAGCAAGTGTTTCGAGTCCCACCCCAAAGAGACACTCTGACCACCACCAGTTTTATCCTCGCGTCACTCCTTCCCGGATCACAGCCTCCTAATGGGTCTCTGCTTCCTCTGTCTCCTGCCCGGAAGCCCATGTGTGCTCTCTCAGTGAGCTATTCAAAATTAAAGCAGGGATTCCCCTGGTGGTTCAGTGGTATAGAATCCACCTGCCAGTGCAGGGGACGTGGGTTCAATCCCTGATCCGGGAAAATCCCACATGCTGTGGGCAGCTAAGCACCTGGAGCCAGTGTTCCCCAAGAGAAGTGCACCCCAACTAGTGCGTAGCCCCTGCTCGCTACAAGTAGAGAAAGCCTGCGTGTAGCAACAAAGAGCAAGGCAGAAAATAGTTACGTTTAAAAATCAAATTGGATATTAGCTCTCCTCTGCTAAAGCTCTCCAATGGCCCTGACAGTGGGAATAAAATCCAGCATCTAACAACAGCCGAAAGCCCAGCGTGGTCTGCCCTGATTTTCTCTCCAATCTCTTTCCCCCTTTACCACTTGCACTTCATCTACCCTGGCCCTTCTGTCCTGGGACACCTGAAGCTATTGCTGCTCCAGGGTTTTGCTGACCCCTCTGCCCAGAATGCTCTTCCCCCAGATCCTCAGAAGGCTCACTTAGCTTTCAGACAAAATGTCATCCCAGAGAAATTTATTAAAGTAGCCCTTCCTTCCAGGCCCTGTTCAGTGACAATATGCCCTGCTAACATGTAAGTTCCATGAAGGCTGTCCTGATTCTGGCAGTATTCCTGGGACATGGTGTAGATGTTTGTTAACGGAACAAATTATTCACGAGCCAATTTAGGACTTCCCTGGTGGTCCAACAGTTAAGGATCCACCTGCCAACACAGGGGAAACATTCGATCCCTGGTCCAGCAGGATCTCACATGCCACGGAGTAATTAAGCCCACACACCGCAACTACTGAATCCTCTGCTAGAGCCTTTGCTCAGCAACAAGAGAAACCCCTGCAGTGAGAGCCCGAGCACTGCAACTCGAACGCAGCTGAGAGTGGGCCCCGCTCGCTGCAGCTGGAGAAGGCCCAAGTGCAGCGATGAAGACCCAGCGCGGCCAAAAATAAATAGGATATTGTTTCTCTGAAGTCAGTTTAGCTAATATAAAGATTTTTAAAGGGCTGCAAAAGCATAGCCTATGATTGAGTGTAATTAGTTGCAAAAAATGCTCTGAGCCACCAAAGCGTTTTTAGCAAGAAAACAAGACTAGTCGAAGATAAGCCCTGGGCTCAGAAGAGATAATATTAACAAGTGACCACAAAAAGAGAGAACTATTCAACTCCTCCTCTACTTTCCTCAAGGAACATGACCTTCAGACTTGAAGGAGGAAGATAAACATTGCTACAGAAAAAAAATTAAGAGGATGCTTCTTGGAATGAGGGTCAAGGAACTGGTGGGAATTCATAAAGAATGCAGATGCCAGAAGACCAAAGACAGGCAAAAATTAACCAATTTTTTGAAAAGATGAGATTTCATAATAATAGCCTGGGAAGACTATATCAATTGCCTAAAAAAAAAAAAAATTCTATTCAAGAGTTTGTTTTTTTTGTTTTGTTTTTACGTTTAGCACAAGGCACTGTTTTAGGTACTGGATAGACCAGTGATGTAACAGACAAAAATTCCTGCCTCCTAGGACTCCCACTCTAGTGGCAGGAGGCAGGTAAATAAGTAAAATAAATATTGTGTTGCTGTGACAAATGCTTAGAAGAAAGAGTAGAGAAGGGCAATAAGAGTTTGCAACGGCTGGAGTGCTATAAACGTAAACGATGGGGAGGGTCCTGCTGAGAGGGTGATATCTGAGCAGAGTCCTGAAGGAAGTGAGAACTGACTCACACGGAGATCCTGTGGAGGAAACCTAAGGGAGAACAGCATGTTTAAAGGCCCTGAGGTAGGAACAGTCTTGCTTGTTTAAGAACCACCTCCGAGGTCAGTGTAGGGAGAGATAAAGTAGCAAAAAATGACGTCATGGAGAGATAAAGTAGCAAAAAATGACATCAGAGAGAGTCCAGGAGACGTAGAGACTCGTAGGTTATTTTAAAGACTCTGGGGATTTGTCTGGTGGTCCAGAGGTTAAGAATCTGACTGCCGATGTAGGGGATGTGAGTTCAGTCCCTGGTCGGGGAGCTAAGATCCCACGTGCCTTGGAGCAACTGCCACAGCTCCTGAGCCTGTGTCGCAACTACAGAGAAGCCTGCGCACCACAATGAAAGATCACACGTGTCGCAACTAAGACCTGATGTGGCCAAATGAATAAATAAAAACATATTCTGAAAAAATACTTTGGCTTTTCTCTGAGGGAGAAAAGAAGCCGTTGGTAGCTTGGAGCCAAGGAGTGATATGTTCTGACTTCATTTATTTTAAATATTTATTTGGCTGTGGCTATGCTGAGTCTTAGTTGCATCACACAGGATCTTCAGTTGTGGCCTGTGGGATCTAGTTCCCTGACCAAGGACCGATCCTGGGCCCCCTGCCGTGGGAGCTCAGAGTCTTAGCCACTGGGCCACCAGGGAAGTCCTTGACTTACCTTTTAAAAGACTCACTCCAGGCACTGTGATGACTGAAGGTGGAAGCGTTAGGAGGCTATAGCAGGGACACAGGCAAGTAACAATGGTGGCTTGAACCAGGGTGACAGCAAAGGACATTGTGAAAAGTGGTAGATTCTGGGTAGAGATAGAAAGAGAAGGAGGAGCCATCAGGATTCATTGACAGCTCATCAGATGTAGGGTGTGAGAGAAGTGTTAAGAAGGGCTCCAAAATTTTTGGTCTCGACAGCAGGAAAGACAGAGGTGCCATTCACTTTGTCAGGGAAGATGGCAGGAGGAGCCAACTTTCTGGGAGAAAGGCAGGAGATCTGCTTGGCAAAACCCCAGTCGTGGTTGGACCCTACCATCAACGCTGTCTGTGCTTGAACCTGACGACCTGAATGTTGCTAGAGGAAACCACACAAAGGAACCAGTCCTGGGACTTCCCCGGTGGTCCAGTGGTTAAGAATCTTGCCTGTAGTACTGCAGACATGAGTTCTATCCCTAGGCGGGGAAGTAAGATCCCCCCTGCCACTGGGCCGCCACAACTGCTGAGCCTGCCCGCCCTAGAGCCTGTGCTGCAAAACAAGAGAATCCACCACAGTGAGAAACCTAGGCACTCAGCTGGAGAGTGGCCCCTGCTAGCCACCACTAGAGAAACCTGCACACAGCAATGAAGACCCAGTGCAGTCATAAATAAATAAAAATTCTTGATTAAAAAAAAAAGAGCATCACCTTCAGCTGTGGAGAGAAGGAGAAGAGGAAGGTCTCGCCAGTACCATAGAAGCCTTTGCTGAGTCGAAGGGCCGAGGAGGAGAAGGCCCCAAACATCTGGAAGGAAGTTTGTAGCTTGCAGCCGGCAAGGAGCTGGAGATCCCCTCCAGGCTGGGGAGTCTGGGGCAGAGCTGGGGGTCGGAGAGGCCCCGGGGGACCCATCAGCCCTTAGTGGCAGCTCTCCCCGCAGCACCCCAGTGTGGCTCACCTGGCCGTCCTGGTCTCTCAGCACCAGCAGCACCGGCCCGCTGCGGCCCTCCATCTGCCTGTACAGGCTCTGCAGACTGAAGCCGTCCCTTGACGTGCAGAAGGCCAGGCTCCAGGAGTATCCAGTGACTCTTGGGGGCAGGTGGAGACTGAGCTGAGGACAGAGCAGAGGGTGAGCAAGGGTTCCCGGTCCTCCCACCCTCGGTGCTCCATATCCTTGGGGTCCCAGGAGGACTAAGGTTAAACAGCTACCCCTCACCCAAGCCTGTGCTTTACAGGTTCAGTTCAGTTCAGTCGCTCAGTCGTGTCCGACTCTTTGCGACCCCATGGATTGCAGCACACCAGGCCTCCCTGTCCATCACCAACTCCCAGAGTTCACTCAAACTCATGTCCATAGAGTCGGTGGTGCCATCCAACCATCTCATCCTCTGTTTTCCCCTTCTCCTGCCTTCAGTCTTGCCCAGCATCAGGGTTTTTTCCAATGAGCATCAGGTGGCCAAAGTTTTGGAGCTTCAGCTTCAGCCTCTGTCCTTCCAATGAATATTCAGGACTGATTTCCTTTAGGATGGATTGGTTGGATCTCCTTGCAGTCCAAGGGACTTTAAAGAGTCTTCTCCAAGACCACCATTCAAAAGCATCAATTCTTTGGCACTCAGCTTTCTTTACAGTCCACCTCTCACATCCACACCTGACCACTGGAAAAACCATGGCTTTGACGAGACGGACCTTTGTTGGCAAAGCTTTACAGGTTATGGAGTACTTCCGTGTTTCCAGGGGCACCATGGAAACACCAATGAGCAGGAGGCCTCAGAGAAAGGGATCACTGTTCCCATCTTACAGATGAGGAAGCTGAGGCTCGGGGAGATGAAGCAACTTGCCTGAAGCCCACACGGGGAGGGAGTGGCAGAGCCAGGATTTGAACTCAGGTCAGGCCCATCATGGCCCCTAGCACCCAAAAACTAGATGAGATACTGACTACCTCCTCCTAACTCCCCATCTCATTTTCCCATTCCCACCCCAGCTTTGGCCTCAGTTCCCAAGGACTGGTTCCACATAAAGAGTCAGATTAGTTCACCATATCCTTAACCTCCTGGTGACGTGAAGAAGGTGGTGCTAGGATTACTGACTCATTTTATCAGAAAAGCCCAGCGAGGAGAAGTGAGTTGCCCAACGTGACATAGTGAACAGAGGACAGAGCAGGAGGGACCCCAGGCGTCCCTGGGCCTGGCTGGGGTGGGGCAGGACTGAAGTCTTTGAACCATGGACTGTGCCCGAACCTGACTCATTTCCGAGGTTCCCAGAACCTGGCTGGCTCCTGCCAGCTGGGGTACCACGGGTCGTTGGGGAACTGGAGTTGGGGCTGGGGTTGTCTCCTCCTCCTTGTCCTCCTCCTCTTCCTTGTCCTCTTCCCCAGACAGAGCATCTTCCACCTGGCTGGGCTGTAAAGACACACAGAGGCCTGGTGAGTCAAGAGACAAGGAGACACGAGCTTCCACACATCCAGAGCCTGAGAGCCTTGGCCACCTCATCACCCCTGCCCAGGCCCCTGCCAGTCCAGCCGGAGGAGGCTGTGAAGTGTCCACGATAGGCCAGACCCTGTCCTTCCCACCAGCCAGCTCCCTCCCTGGCCCCTTCCAGCTATGTCCACTGGATGTGGCCTTGGGCCCCCGAGGTTTGTCTTGCCTGGTTGCTCTGGATCCAGAGTGGATGCCAAGGATTGTTTTCTAAGCTTTGGAGGCAGGAGAGAAGGGCAGGTGGCAGCTCCCAAACTGTGCATTTGTATATGAAATAACAATAATAATACAATAGTGGCTGAATATATGGTAAACAGGACACACTTGACTAGGTCCAAGTGAAATGCTTGGGGAGCATAATCTCTGAATTTTCCCAAGAATCCTAAGAAGAATGCGCTTCTTTTTTTTTTCTGGCTGTGCCACAAGTCTTGTAGGCTCTCAGTTCCCCAACCAGGAATTGAACCTGGGCCCTCCACAGTGAAAGTGTGGAGTCCTAACCACTGGACCACCAGGGAACTCTCCAGAGTAGGCTTCTTATTACCCCCATGTTATTATCTCAAAGGAAGAAAGAAGGCCTTCTGAGCTGGTGAAACAATGCATGTTTCTCATGGGTGAGACAGTGCACAGTTTCACATAAAATGCGCATTTATGGCTCCCCTGGTAGCTCAGGGGATAAGAATCCACCTGTCCATGCAGGAGACATGAGTTTGATCCCCAGCCCAGGAAGATCCCACATGCCTAAGCCTGTGGGCCAAGACTACTTAGTGGGTGCTTTAGAGCCCGGGAGCCACAACTGCTGAGCCCGGGAGCTGCAACTGCCGAAGCCTGTGTGCCCTAGAGCCCATGCTCCGCAACAAGAGAAGCCACCGCAGTGAGAAGCCTGTGCGGCACAGCCAGAAGGTAGCCCCTGCTTGCCACAACTAGAGAAAAGCCTGTGCAGCAACAAAGACCCAGCATAGCCAAAAATAAAAATAAATTAAAAATGCCTCGATAAAAAAAAACGCACATTTGTGTGAAGGTGTGTGATGTGTTGGCTTAAAATAGAGTTGTGTAGGCAAATCAGTGTGAGAAGGTGTTGAATGCAACTTTGTATGTTACCTCTCAATGTGTTTGTGGGTGTGAGCTGGGGTTGTGTTATATGTGAGTGTCAGTGGGCATGTATGTTGGTGTGTTCATTCATTCAATCACTGAGCTGCCACTCTGTACCAGAACGTGTGTGTGCGTGCGCGCGCGCGTGCACATGATGCCTGCACACAAGGACTTTGGGGCTTTTCATCAGGAGAGATCTCCTTGGGGAGAAGAGATGGACAGGACACTGCTTTCCTATTCCCCCGGTTCAGGCCTACGGAGAGAGTCCTAACTGGATAGGCTTCTGGACAGAGCTCCATCTGGCACCCACTCCAGGGAGGAAGGAATGGAGACAGTAGTCTGTGCTCCTTGAGGGTCCCGGAACCACAAGGCTGGGCAGTAAGGCCCCAGGTTCCTGAGTCTTTGCTCTGAGCCCTGGGCCAGCTGGGGAGGGCCTCAGAAGGGGGACACCCAGCTGTATGCACCCTGGCCCAGGCCCCACGCAGCCAGAAATCTCACCTCCCCTGCCTTTCCTGACTGACCCCCTCCCCAGCTGGACCTCTTACCAGCCGAGTGTAACGCCAGCGGAGACTTTTCATTCTTCTGTCTGAGCCCAGCCACGGGCAGTAAGTGAGCCTTCAGCCCTGCCAGGGAGGAGACAGCGCTGGGTGAGACCTGGAGCCGTGAGGGAGGGGCCTGGGGCACACCTGGCTGGCTCCACACCCACCCAGCTGCCCTTTGCTCTCTCTCACCTGCCACTCACCTGTCACTCCCAGGCCAGCTTGTCCCTGAGTCTGTGAGGTCAGCAATGCTCGGCATTCAGGGCCATACTTGTAGTTAGCAACTAATGTAGTTTAGCCATAAATTCTAGCTGTAATTCAGGCCCATCGACTAACCTTTGGGCAGCTGCCTGAGCCCCAGACGGGGTGTCTGGGGCCTCTACTTCCCTGTATGACCTTGCATAAGTGCTATATACCCCTGGGCCTCAGTTTCCCCACATATGACATGTGGGACCAGATTGTCTCAGAGGCCCTCACAAGACTGACAGCATGCAATTCGATTTTCTCTCAAAGCCATTATAACAGAAGCTTGAAAACGGCCAAGCTAGACCAAAAGGACAGATTTTTAAAAAATAGTCATTTTTCTAATTAAAAGAGCCATACGTATTTACTATAGAAAATTTGAGAAATTTAGAAAAGAATAAAGAAAACTACAAAAATATTCATAATTCTATCTCTTAGAAATAAACTCTCAACCCCTACAGGTTTATTTTTTCATCTTTTATATTTATTCCACATATATGTACAGACATACATTTATAAATAGATCATACAGTGTGTTGCTTTATAAGGTGCTTTGTCAAGCTTAACAAAAGAAAAATTTCCAGTTACATTCAGTACCCTTTGAACATGTGATTGTTTTTTAATGTATTTATTTAATTTGGCTGTGCTGGGTCTTAGTTTCAGCACACGGGATCTTTTTTTGTTTATTTCACGTGGGCTCTAGTTCCCTGACCAGGGATTGAACATGGGTGCCCCCGCGTAGGGAGTGTGGAGTCTTAGCCACTGGACCACCATGAAAGTCCCATGAACATGTGATTTTTAATGGCTGCATATCATTTCAGCACAGGATGTACATCAATTCTCAATTGTTTGACATTCTGTTTGCTTATAATTTTCTGTGACTATAAGCAAAATTATAATAAACTTTTTTGTTCATAAATTTGATTATTTTTTTATGGTAAATTTCAAAAGTTGAATAATGGATCAAAGGGTGTTCACACATGCTTTTCCAACTGTTTCCAACAAGGCTTCCTAGAACTTAAGGCTGACCAACGTCTGGATATCTTTCAGGAATCTCAAGGTAATATCTTTCTGATCGTCATGTTTTACATCCTTAAATTACAGATAAAGAAACTGCCACTCACAAAGTTGAAGAAGGAGCTAACCACAACCACAGGATAATATAACACAGTAAAAAGAGCACAGACTCTGGAGTCAGGGAGTGTAAATCCTGTGTGACCTTGGGCAAGTTACTTGACATCTCTGTTCTTCTGTCTCCTTGTCTGTAAAATACTAATACCTGTTTACCTGATAAGGCTGTTGTAAAAATAAATGAAGGTAATGCCTGAAGGGACGACTCATTGGAAAAAACCCTGATGCTGGGAAAGATAGAGGGCAGGAGGAGAAGGGGGCGGCAGAGGATGAGATGGTTGGATGGTATCACCGACACAATGGACATGAGTTTGAGCAAACTCCGAGAGATAGGGAAGTACAGGAAGCCTGGCGTGCTGCAGTCCATGGGGCTGCAAAGAGTTGACACGACTGAGCGACTGAACAATGCCTGAAGAACCAAGAGGCTGAACCAGGTCTCCATCCTCCTGTTCTGAGTTCAGTGAGATGACACACAGTGCCTGGTGTCTGGTAAAAAAGTGAAAATGTTAGTCGCTCAGTCGTGTCTGACTCTTTGTGACCCCATGGACTGTAGCCTGCCAGGCTCCTCTGTCCGTGGGATTCTCTGGGCAAGAATCCTGGAGTGGGTTGCCATTTCCTTCTCCAGGGGATATTCCTAGCCCAGGGATCAAACCTGGGTCTCCTGCACTGCAGGCAGATTCTCTACCGTCCGAGCCACCATGGGTGCTAAATAAGTGGCAGTGCTTAAGACTATCCCCCGACACTGCCTCTTTGGGAGATTCAGGGCTCAAATCACTGACAAGCGGCAACTCAGTCTCCACCCGAGCACCTTGGGGACAGTCACTTGGTCACTTGTGGGGGTAGGTAGCTCAGTGGGGCAGGGAAGGGCAGGAATGTACTCACTTTGCCAAGTCTCGACCTCTGGTGACTTCTTTCAGCTCGTCCAGCCTGATGGCTTCCCTAGTACATCTCCGGGATCCCACAGAGAAGGGGCCACTTCTGGAACCGACCCTGTCCGCCTGGAGGTCTGTACGAAGCAGTTTTAGCTCTGTACCCTGGTTCTCTGGCAGACAGCTGTCACTTCTGCCCCGCCAGGCTCCAGCCCTCCTCTCCTGGCTCTTATACCTGCCTGGAGGGTGGTATGTCCTGGCCCCGAGCCTGCTCCAGTTTCAGCCGGAAGGACCTGGCTGTGATTATAATCCATCAGAAATTCAAGTCCCACAAATAAGAGCTTGTCACCTCGGGTCCCTGCTCTGCCCCTACCAGCCCAAAGAGGTGGGGTTTACTGAACTCCTGGGCTCTTCCTGGAGCCTCTCACCCACAGCTACTGAGTGCAACGTGGTGCCTGAAGCCCATCATGGAAGGCACTTCCCTTAAGGGGCGCAAATGTTACAGAAAAGGGTCGAGCCGTGGGACCACATCCACCTCCCTGTGCTTCAGGGGAAACCTGGGGCTCGGGGGGTGAGGAGAGGCCTCCCTGCTCTGGTCCTGTTTCCCTTCTCTCACATGGGGGAGGTGATTCTTATTGGCCTGTCATGACGTGGGGTGAGGTTACGCACAGGAAGCCCAGCATCTGGCACACAGTAGGCACGCTTTCGGTTCAGGTAGTTCTCTGTCCCGGGCTCATAGTGGGACTTCAGTGAATGCTACTGTTGAAACAGAGAACCTCAAAGTTGGAAGGGGTTTCAGCCAGTCCCAGACCAAGTGACCTCCACGCAGGGCAGGAAGTCATGAAAAAATATGCCCAGCAAGGGTCCCCCAGCCTGTTTGGGGTGGGTGAGCCCACTCCTTGGGTGGCTCACACCCTTGGACAGGCCAGCTGCCCGCTGGGGGACCAGGGTACAGAGCTACAACTGTTTCACACAGACCTCCGGGTGAACAGGGTCAGTTCTGGAAGTAGCCCCTTTTCTACAGGATCCAGGAAATATAGGATGGTGGGGGTGGGGGGACGGCTGTAAAAACTCCTTCCTGCTGGCCTTGGTGGAAAGGACTTGGGTCTCCAGATCCTTTCTCCATGGCCAGGTCTCCTGGGGCAATGCCCCAACCAGGAAGATAGGATACTGAAAGGACTTGTATTAATATTATGGGGAAAACACTCAAGTGATGGGCCCTGTTGCCATCTCAAACAAGGCTGTTGCAATACGTGTTTAAACTGATAACAGCCTGGAGGTCACATGTCTGGCCCTCCTGCTCTCACGGCCCCACTCCCAAATCTTTTCCCTCCACACTCGATTCCTGAACCTTTGGGCACTTTGGGAGGCCAGTGAGATGTGCCTTGCTGTCCCATTCTTTGTCCTTAACTCTACAATGTGACCTGGCAGGAAAGCTAATTGCCATGAAGTGTGTTCAGTCGTGTCTGACTCTGAGATCCCGTGGATTGTAGCCCGCCAGGCTCCTCTGTCTGTGGAATTCTCCAGGTAAGAATACTGGAGTGGGTAGCCATTCCCTTCTCTGGGGAATCTTCCTGACCCAGGGATGGCACCTGGGTCTCCCACATTGCAGGCCGATTCTTTACCATCTGAGCCACCTGGAAGCCCAAATCGTATGTAATTGGCTTCTGAAAAGCTTCCACGATCAGATTCTAGACGCCAGAGGGTTGAATGTCCCAGCTCTGCCTTGCAGCCTACCTTCTTTCTCCACCCAACCACACGCCGCCTCTTTTAGCACAGCAGCAGTCATCGCCAGGAAACAATTTCAATGTCCCGTACAAGGGGAAAAGGTTAATCGACCCATGGAACATCCACTCTGTGCATTATTTCTAAGAATTAAAAGTGATGTTTGCCAAGAGTTCATAAATGCACAGGAAGATGCTTCTGCTACTCTCTAAAGTGAAAAAAGCAGATATAAAATGAGATGTGTGGCACAGTTTCCGCTGTGCAAAATAAACCCTAAGACATTAGATAAGGGAGAGGGTACACCTGGTGGCTCGCTGGGCTGACTGGCTTCACTCTGAGCTGTGGGTGGGTGCATGATGTACCCCGTCACGCATCCCGGGAGCTCTGATCTCCATGTTCTGGTCCCTGTGATGGACCGTCTTTGCCCCCCTCAAACAGAATTGCCACTCCTTTGGCTCCTCACTCTCAGCTGGTGACTTTGTTCCTCTTTGAGAAAATGGAAGCCATCAGTCCCTCCCTCACACTTCCGATAGACCCACCTGCATCTCACCCATCTCTTCTGCCTTCCTTCCAGGACAATGAAGGAACAACCTCTGTTCCTTTTGGAAGCCAGTCCCTGGGGTCACCCTAGATTTCTCACTCTCCACTTTTCTCTGCCTCATCCATCTCTTGCTTGCCCCTGCCTCTCAACATGACCATCCCCTCCACGACGGCTCCATCCTCTTCTCCCTACACTCCACCTCTACCTCTTCGTCACTGTTCAATCCCTGGCCTTTGACATCCGTCCTGACCACCCCTGCTCTTGCTCTAGGCTGGGGGCAGGGGAACACACTTTTCTGCTCTCATCTTCCGCCAGCCCCTCTGCTATTTGACAGAATGATTCTCCCTCTCTTAGATTTACCCCTTCAGTGGCAGCTCCTCCACTGTCTTTTGTGGCTGGTGTCTCCTCTCTTATCCACTTTTTAGAACCAAGGATTCTTTTTTAATTTCTGCTTTATTAAAGAAATGACATATGGAGATAGCTTTATTTAATAAGATTCGAACAATTAATGATAGATGTTCTAGAAGCAATTGTCAAAGGCCCCTTTCATCCTGTCTTCTCCCAATCTCATCTGCACTTGGAGGGAACAACTACCAATTTATTTTCATTTTTAAATTTTACTTTTTATTTTAAATTGAAGTATACTTGTACAGCATTATATAAGTTATAGGTATACATGATAGTGAATCACAAGTTTTAAAGGTTACACTCCATTTATGGTTATTATAAAACAGTAGCTATATTCCCTGTGTTATACAATAAGCCCTTGTTGCTTTATTATTATTATTATTTTGGGAGGTGTGTGTCACATGGCTTGCAGAATGCTAGTTCCCCAACCAGGAACTGAACCTCAGGTTACAGCAGTGAAAACCTGGAATCCTAACCACTAGGCCACAAGAGAACTCCACTTGTAGCTTATTTTCTACAAAACAGTTTGCACCTCTTAAGCCCCTTCCTTCTCCCCACTGGTAACCTGTAGTTTGTTCTCTATATCTGTGATAGAACCAGGGATTCCTAACTTCCTAGTTCTAGGGCAGTTTTTCTTCTCTCTATAGACCCTCTCTGTATGTGACCCTATCTGGTCTCATGGATTTAAATATTATCTAAATGTTAATAATCTTTCATGACTCTGGACCACATGCTACCCTGGGCTCCACACTCAGATCTGTTGCCTATATGCCTTGAAAGTCTCCAAAAACATTTCAAAGAACTTTCAATTGGGCCCAGAAAGAACTCTGAATTTCCGTCTCTAAACCTGGTCTCTCTACTCACAATCACCTCTAAGCTGTTTTCCTGATCTTGTTAAACCACACCACCATTCGTACTGTAACGAAAGTCAAAAACCTGGGAGTTGAACTTAATTTCTCTGATCCCTCACCTCCATCCATGGGTGTCTAAGTCTTCAAATTTCCCAGAAGCAATCTCAGGAGCATCCCTCTTCTTCCCTCTCTACTGCCTCCACCCTCATCCCAGCCACCGTTACCTCTCAGAGGCTGGTCCAACAGCTCCATGCCCCCTCTTCTAGCATCTTCTTGCCATCAGCTAGAGTGAGCTATTTAAAACACAGATTACACCTCACCCTGGCTTACTCCAGAGTCCCCAGTGGCTTGTCACTGCATCAAGAGTAAAGGCCTGCAAGAGCTGCTGTGACCCTCTGCCCACTCCAGCTCTGTCCATCACCCGTCTCGTGCTGGTCACATGGCCCTTTTCACTGTCTTGAACATCTATCAAGTGGGTTCTCTGCCTGGAATTCTCTTATTCTGGCTCTCTGAATATCTCACTTTAAATGTCACCTCCAAAGAGAGGCTGACCTGACTACTCTATTTAAAGCAGCCTCCCCTACTAATTCCTCTAACTCTTCTTCAGCCAGTGGTTTGTATAAGGGACAAAAACTTTGGGACTTCCCTGGTGGCCCGGTGGCTAAGACTTCACAATTTTTAAAGGTTATACTCCATCTATTGTTACTGTAAAGTAGCAGCTATATTCCCTGTGTTGTACAACAAGTCTTTGTAGCTTATTATTATTATTATTATGGGGGGTGTGCTGGTGAATGGATTCCATCCCTCATTGGGGAACTGAGATCCCATATGCTGCATGGTATGGCCAAAAAATAAAAGCACTTTTAAAAAAGGAATGAAAATTTCAGTTTTTAGAAAATCACCTCCTCTTGGGAGCCTTCCAGGATTTAGTCTCTATTCAGTTTCCATCATGTTGGTCAATTCAGCTGCTTGAATGGGAGAACATAAACTGTTTCCACTGTGTGATCAGCATCTTCATTTCTTACAATCTGATTTATTTCTTACAATCATTTAATGCTTCATGACTTCTAGAGTAGAACTTTATAAAGTGTGTGCCTGAGCTGAACACTACCCAACAATGCAGCACAACAGGGTCTAAAGCTAGATGGTCCTGGGTTCAGATCTACCCCAGCCCTGCCACTTCCAAGTTATGTGACCTTGAACAAGCATTCCGGTTATTCATTGCTGTGAAACAAACTACCCCCAAAATTAGTGTCTCAGAATAATATTTGTTTTGCAGTTTGGGACAGCTCATTTCTGCTCTGCTTAGCATCAGCGGGCACAGCTCCACGGCTGGAGGCTATGTCATCTGAAAATTCCTTCTCTTCCATGTCCAGGGCTTGGGACCAGAGCTGGAGCTGTTGGCTGGAACACCTTCACGTGGCCTCTCCCATGAGGCCTCGCTTCCTCCCAACATGGTGGCTGGGATCCAAGGGAAAGTGGATTGAGAGAGAGAGACTCAGAGACACAGAGACACAGAGAGATTGAGTTGTCAGTCATATTGCCTTTTAGGACCTAGCTTTGGAAGTCACACTGTCACTTCTGCCATTCTCTGTTCGTTGAGGCAGTCACAAAAGCTACTCAGGTTCGAGGCGAGGGAATACAAACCTTGTCACTCAATTGGAAGAGGTTCAGTGCCACACTGTAAAAAAGAATAATTGGGGGACTTCCCTGATGGTCTAGTGGTTGAGAATCCACCTTACAATGCAGAGGAGATGGGTTCTAGCCCTGGTCGGGGAACTAAGAAGCCTTGAGCCCTGCACCTCACCACTAGAGCGTCTGTGTGCTGCAGCGAAAGATCCTGCATGACACAGTGAAAACTCCACATGCCGCAACTAAGCTCCCATGCAGCCAAATAAATATATATTAAAAAAAAAAGAATAATTGGGATAAGCTATACATACATCTGGAGAAGGCAATGACACCCCACTCCAGTACTCTTGCCTGGAAAATCCCATGGACAGAGGAGCCTGGTAGGCTGTAGTCCATGGGGTCACTAAGAGTCGGACAGGACTGAGCGACTTCCCTTTCACTTTTCACTTTCATGCATTAGAGAAAGAAATGGCAACNGGGGAAGGGGAGGCCGCGGGGAGGCGCGGGTGTCCGCCCCACCGGCCCGAGGCACCAGCCGGCCCGCTGTCCCACCGCTCGAGCTGGGCAAGGGGCCTAAACCCTCATGGGCTCCGCTCCCTCGCATCCCGCTTCCCATTGTATCTGGGAAACCTTCTCCTAAGGGAGGAACCTGGAGGAGACTGCCGATGGGCTTTGATTTAGGAAGGGGGTCTTGAGTGCTTTGGAGGATGCTTAGATAAGGTGCCTGGGATGGGGGTGGGTGCTCTGTGAAGGGCTGGACCTCGGAAATCGCAGCTCAGAGCCCCCACCCACAGGCCGCTGGGTGGCCCTCCTTTCTGGGACAGGCACTGGTGTGCCGTTTGCTGGGGAGACCTGTGGCTATCTCCGGCTAAGGAGAGGCCTGAGTCTTCACCCAGAGCTTTTCTGGCTCGGGCCAGTCCCTGCCTGCCTTTCAGGGCGGGTCCCCGTTTGAAAGCATGACATCTGGGAACATCCCCTTGGCTAGAGTCCGACTTCCGCTCAGTCTAACGGTCCTGCAGCCTGGGAGAATGGTGTCCTGGGAGAACCCGTTCACAGCTCCCTAAATCCCAGGGTTTGTCTTCTGCCCAGTTTTGGATAGGCCCTGTATACACAGCAGTCCTATTGGTGCCCCCCGCCCCCCGGCAGTGTCCATCTTCTTTCCAATAAGAAGAGGGAAGCTGGCATCTGAAAGAGACTTTTTCTCTGGGCATGTAGGGGACCTGAGAGCTTCCCGGGAAAGCAGGCTTGACGGTCACCCTTTCGGTGCACATGAGGACCTACTGGATGCAGGCCAAGCTCTGTCTGCCCACTGAGGCAACTTTAGCGTCGGCCCAGCCATCGTATGTCGGTGTTGGCTTGGGAGATTGCCAGCTTCCTGGGTTCTCCCGCCATGGGCTGGGCACGGTTTGGAAGAGGCTGAAGTGTTACCTGCTCTTATCAGTTGATATCCTGGCACAACACCCTGAGCACCCCTGGCGAAGAGCCTCAGAGTTCATGGCACTCTGCTAATTTCTGTCTGCCTAGCAACACTTAGCCTTGCACTGTAGCTCTTCGGGCCAAAAGGGTTTCTCTGTCTTTAGAGTCTGTGAGGTCTTGCTTAACTGTGTCTCTCCTTCTCCATCTCCCCCGGGATCTGCTACCCAACATGTGTTTAGTAACTGCTTGTACAATAGAAGGACAGAGTCTGTCTAAATCAGAATAACCTACCCCTTTAGCCTCTAACCTTTCCTCAGGCCAGGCCTTAGTTTTCTCATCTGTTAACTGGGAGGGTAAGCCTTCCTGAAGCCCCCATTCAGTGCGGACAATCGGGGGCTCAGTCAGCTCCTGCAGTCTTCACAAGCCAGCTGTGAGGAGGGTATTAGGCGAGAGGAGGGAGATCAGCCAGAGAAGGCCCGGCCCTGCCCAGGTGGTGCCTGACCTGCCCTGAGCTCCTCAGTCCTGCCTCCTGGCCTCCATTGCTCCCCTGGCAAGGGAAGATGGGCCATAAAACTTGGCTTCATGGTCTCCCTCACCTACCCCCACCAGCTCCTGTTCATCCCAGGAAATTACCCAGCAGAGCTCTGGAGTCCTAGTTCCAGAAGGCTGGAGATTGAACCTGAGGCCTCACAGGGGCCAGGACCTGGCTGGGGACCACCCACTGCCTGGGTCGGGGCTCAGCCTCAGTTTCCCTCATTCATTCAGTGTTTCTGGCTTCATGTGCAGGCCTCAGGCCACTGTTATATCTGAAGAGTGTGCCTTCCTGGTTGTGTGATCTTGGGCAAGCCCCTTAATGTCTCTGGACCTCAGTCTCGTTGTAAAAAGAGACATCACACATCTTCCAACCTTAAGGGTTAAATGAGTTATGTGCGCAAACACCATGAGAGCGCCTGGCATGGAGCGAGCCTCAGAGGAGGGTAATTTCCACCACTGTTATTCTCAAGTGGTACATGACACATTTCCGTGGGCGCTTACCATGTTCTCTGGCAGACTCCGTGGGGAAGGGATAGAGCCTCCTCCCCACCCGAAGCAGTCCTGGCCCCTCATTCATTCATTCGCCAACTATTTACTTAATGCCTGCTGTGTACCAGGCACTAACACAGATCTGAGGATGAAGTGTCTGTTTTCATGGAGCTGTTGGTCCTAGTGGAGGAGACTGGAATTAGACAGTAGTCACACACTGCATCACACTAGGGATCTGACAAGGGTGGGGAGCGACACAACGGGGGACTGGGCGGCTTAGGGAGGCCAGGATGAGAAGGAGCCAGCTGAATAAGGAGCTAGAGTGAGACCCTTCCAGGCTAAGCGAAGTAGGAAGAAACTTGTGGAATTCAGGGAACAGTTCTGAGCCTGGAGAGAGGGAGGAGATTGGATGGGAGAGGTGAGCAGGACGGGACTGTGAGGTTAATGCTGTGTCCACGTGAATCAGTCCCTGGTCTTCTCTCCAGCTGCCAGCCTCAGAGGCAAGGTGAAAGCCTAGAGACTGTGATGTGGGCCGTAAATGTAGGGGCTATCACAGGAGTTGAGTTCTTTGTCTGGTTTTGTTTTGGGGGGAACGCCGTGGCATGCAGAATCTTAGTTCCCAGACCCAGGGATCAAAGCCGCATTCCCTGCAGTGAAAGTGCAGAGCCTTAACCACTGAGCCGGCTGGGAAGTTCCAGGAGGAGTTGTTTTGTTCATTCTGCAGATGGGTAAACTGCAGCCACAGCAGGGAGGGGACTTGCTCCAGGTCCCAGAGCCAGTTCTCCAGGCAGCCAGGCTCGGAGTCAGAGTAACTTGTACTCTTGACGTGTTTCCTGCCTCTCTGGGCCACTTTGCTTCTAAGATGCAGGAACCGAGTTACCAGGAGAGACTGCAGGTCCCCAGCATGTCCGCGGCAGGCCTGGTACTGCCTGGCTTGAATCCCTCGGAGCCCAGTGGGGCCTTTCTGGAGCTCACCCCCCAGTTGATGGAAGGCACTGGGATCTGTCGCCTGGGGAGGGCCTTGCGGATGATGACGGCAGATCTCCTGTGGCCTGAGGCTTGCTCTGGAGCCCCAGGGGGAAGGTGGAAACCCGGCAGTTCTCTCCCAGTGAGGAGCTGCTGCAGAGAAGGGAGTGAGCTTGCTGTCACTTGAGTTATTTAGAATTATTGAATGCTGGAGGTATTCGCCTGTTGGATAAAGACATAGGGCTTGTGGAAAACAGCTTGTAAACTGAACAAAATGTAGTGTTTGTGATTACTTGAGGAGGATTTAGGAAGAGGTTTATGTGAAGGCAGTAGCTGAAATTGCCTGACCTCAGGGTCCCTTCCAGCCAAGGAAGTGTGAAGGTTATTAACTTTTTAAAAAATGTAAACAAGACATTGAAGTATAGTTGCTTTACAAGGTTGCATTAGTTTCTACTGTACAGCAAAGTGAATCAGCTATGTGTATACATATATCCCCTCTTTTTTTCCTTCCCATTTAGGTCACCACAGGACACTAAGTAGGGTTCCCTGTGCTATAATAGTAAGGTTCTCATTACTTATCTATTTTTACATAGTATCAATAGTTTATATATGTCAATTCCAATCTCCCAATTCATCCCATCCCCTCCTTTTCCCCTTGGTATCTATGTTCTCTACCTTGAAGGTTATTAACTTTTAAGGGTCCAGGATTCAAAGAAGCAGACAGATTGACTGTTTGACCTTCAAAATCCTGGTGGTCTGAGGTCTTCCATTTCCCCATCACCACTAATTGTTGCCCGTGTACCATTAGGACATGCTGGGAACCACCCAGTGTGGACCAAAGAATCTGAGAGTTGGAACCCAAAGATCTGGCTTTGCGACCTGACTGTCATTTACTGTGTGGCCATGAGCAAGTCACGTGGCCTCTCTGAGCTCTCTTTTGGTTTCATTTGTATAATAAAGATGATGGAACCTGCCTGGGCAACCTCAGAGGACCATTTACAGGGGTCAGGGAGGTGTGAACAGACAAGAAAACATTTTGCAAGCAGTGAAATCCTGCACCTTTTAGGAAATTACCATTATTGTTAATCAGTGAGCAGCGAGGATGTTTAGGTCTTCATTCTTTTTTGGGGGGTGTGGCTGTGCCAGGTCTTTGTTGCTGTGCAGGCTTTATCTCGTTGCGAGGAGTAAGGGCTATTCTCTAGCTGTGGTGCACGGGCTTCTCATTGCGGTGGCTTCTCTTGTTGCAGAGCACAGCCTCTAAGACACAGGCTCGGTGGTTGTGGCACATGGCCCTAGTTACTCTGGGGCGTATGGGATTCTCCTGGACCAGGAATCGAACCCATGTCTTCTGCATTAGCAGGCAGATTCTTTACCACTGAGCCATCAGAGAAGCCCTGAAGTCTTCATTCTTGATAGAGCTGGGAGAAGACAGGAGGGTGGATCCCCTTAGCTTTAAGATGTTAATAAATCAGGAGCTGCTCCAGGGAGGACAGGAAGGTGTGGGTCACATTCCATACTGTGTGGACTCCATGAAGCAAGCCCTCCCCACCCCCCTGGAGGTTCTACCTGTGAGAGTTTGTGTGTGCGTCCTGTCACTTCAGTCATGTCCGATTCTTTGCGACCCTATGGACTATAGCCTGCCAGGCTCCTCTGTGCATGGGATTCTCCAGGCAAGAAGCCTGGAATGGGTTGCCATATCCTTCTCCAGGGGATCTTCCCTATCCAGTGATCGAACCTGTGTCTTTTATGTCTCCTGCATTGGCAAATGGGTTCTTTACCACTAGCGCCACCTGGGAAGTTAGAAGTACAGCCAGTTTTAGATGTCGGCCCAGAAGGGCCCAGAGGAAGCATCTAATTCACTTCCAGTTCCCATTGGGTACAGTTGGGTAAATGGAGGCTCCAGCTCACACAGCCAGAATTCCAAACCTGGTTGGTCCAACCCTGTGAAAAGACTGTTCTTTTCACAGTCTGAGAGGAACATGAGCTTGTGGTTGCTAATGACGGTTTTAGTGTGGGACATAGGTTGGTGAGAGGAATTCCACTGTGTGCAGTGCCCTAGGCTAAGACTTGTTGGGAGCAAGTAGAGAATAACCTATGTTGGGGCTGAGGGCCTGGAGTGTGTGTGTTGGTGGGGGCGGGCACGTGCCTGCCTGAGTGTACATGGATATGTACCCTGCATCAATGCAGAGTGAGATTGGGACCAGGGGTCTGAGACTGGAGGAAGTGATGGGGGGTTGGATCCAGCTTTAAGGGTTAGATAATGGTTAGGCTGGAATCCAGAGTGCTGGAATGTTAGAGCCCGCCTGGGGACCCCCAAACCACTGATTACTGGCCTTCTCTGGCTCTTGCACACAACAGCTATCAGCTATGAGATCATTTCCAGAGTGCCAGGCCCTGAGTTAAGTAAGTCCTTTACTCCTCACAGCAGTCTTATGTGGAGAGTTCTGACTTCAGACCCATTTGACAGAGGAAGAAGCGGAGAGGTTATGTCATGTGCACAGCTGGTACAAGTGGGACCCTCATCAGACAACACCAGGGAGCTCCCTTCCCCAGTCGTTCTTCCACCCTCTCCCATGCAGGAGGCAGCCCGTGCCTCCAAGTTTCAGAGAACAGGATTCTCGCCTGGTTCTGCCAGTTACAAGCTGTGTGAGATGCTCAATCTTTCTGGGTCTCTGTTTTCCCTTCTGAAGAATGGGAGATAAGCATATCTGCCCCTTTTCCAAGTGGGGACCCTTTTCCAAGTGACAATGTAGATTTGCGTGCGTGCTAAGTCACTTCAGTCGTGTCCAACTCTTTGCGAACCTGTGGACTGTAGCCCGCCAGACTCCTCTGTCCATGAGATTCTCCAGGTAAGAATACTGGAGTGGTTTGCCATGCCCTCCTCCAGGGGAGCTTCCTGACCCAGGAATCAAACCCACGTCTCCCGCTGCTCCCGCATTGACGGCAGATTCTTGACCGCTGAGCCTCCGAGGAAGCCCGGTACACAGCTAGCACACGGTAACTGTCGGTGCTTGTCCTGGTTGTCACCTTTCCCTTACTCGCTGCTTCAGGCATTCATTCATTCATTCAACATATATTTTCCGAGTGCCTCGTGGATTCCAGGCCCTGTGCCAGGTGTCTGGGGCAGTAGCCAGCAAGCTGTGAAGCACTTCTCAGCTCTCGGGAGTTGTAGAGGGAAGGGTTCAATCTGCCTGTCACCGGGTGCGGGGAGAGGAGTGGTCATCGGTCAGCAAAGCTCCTGGTCAGTCCCTGTCTTGAGTCTCAGCCGTCTCCGGGGCGGCTGAGAGGTGGCCTGGAAGAAGCAACTCTGAGAACTGGGTCTTTAAGGATTTTCAGCCTGTCATGGGGGCAGGGAGAAGCTCCAGCGAGATGGAGAATGAGATGGAAAATGTGAGATGGCTGCTGCTGAGGCCTTAGGAGGACCACGAAGCTTCCAGGGCTCCCAGTATTCCTGGCAGAGGGGCTTGGCCTGTGTCCCTGGGCACACTCTCTCCTGCACACACAAAACTCACGTCCCCATATTCACAGAGCATGCGCAGAGATCCACGCCCACTGACACACGTCTCATGTACCCATTCAGGGACAGGCTTGTGCTCTCTGCTTTCCAGAAGCACACTTGCAGGCATTTTAGAGAGGAAACCCACTCAGAGAAGTACACAGACCCATGCAAGATACACCACACGTGTCTCCTCACACCCCCCGTTACTGGACAGACACAACACAGACTCACACCATCTAGGAGACGGCAGGCTCAGAAACACACCCTCACACACCGCCAGACACGTTTGGCCGTGTCCCAGAGATGGACCGACCCTGGAGACAGTTTCAGACATATCGGAAGTACGCGTGCGAATGCGAGCGCAGACTTGGTACACAAACCCACGCAGACTCATTACACACAGGTGCTGGCACCCGCAGAAATCCACAGACCCACCCCTGCCGGGCGGGCACAAACACCGCCCATCACCCAGACACCCCCACTGCATCTGCCACAAAGACAGCAAACAGCAGACCCAGGCTCACCGACCCGGGCTTGCACACTCGGAGACCCACAAAGGAGGATACCCAGACACACACACACACACACACACACACACACACCCAGACACACACACACACACACCCAGACACACACACACACACACCCAGACACACACACACACACACACAGGCTGTGACATTGCAGCCACACAGAAACACAGGATATCCTGGCCCGTGTCTCCCTGGAGTTCATGTGTACAAACTACTGTTTTCAGTGCCTCCACGAGGCTTCCTTCTACCAGGCTGCTGAGAACAGTGAGGAGTGGGACAGGGGCTTGGTTTTGCAGCCTCTGGGATCTGGGTGCCCTGGAGCCTGACTGAGGCTGAACAGTCTGTAGGCAGATAAAGGGCTAGCAGGTCACTGAGGTGGAGCAACTGTATCCAAGGCCCTCAGGCCCCGGACACTCGACCCTTGGGCTGGGGCCCAGTGAGCCAAGGAAGCCATTGTCAGGCCTGCCTGCGGGAGAAATAGTGCCCAGGGCCGCCTCCCTCCTAATCTCCTCGGAATTTCCTGCTTGCCCTCATCTCCTGCCTCCTCCCCTTGCCCCTTTGCTGGGGGCTGTGGAGGACTGTACCATTCCTGTCCCTAATGAGAGCCTGATTCTGCCTGGGAAAAGGAGACTGGGATAGAGGAAGTTATGTGGGCACTCAGAGGAGGGGCCTGGAAGACTTCCTGGAGGAGGAGGCATTAGAGTTGAGGAGTTAGCCTTGAATGACAGCTTCTGTGTCCAGCTGCTGGGACCGTGCCTGGCACATCCTAGCGATTCAATAAATATTTGTTGCATGATTGAATGAAAAGCAGTGATCGAGGTCTGCAGGTGGGCTGCAGGCAGACTATGGGCTTAAAATAGAAGAGCTGGGGGGAGTGGTGGGCAGGGACAGTGGTAAGGGGGAGATTGGGAAGGGGAGGTGGGCCCGCTCGGGAAGGCCACTGGGCGCTGAGCTGACTGAGGCTTTGTGAATGCCTTGCTGGCAGGGGCTGTGTTGACCTAGAGCAGGGCTAGGCACTGCCTCCTTTCCACGTGTCTTTAGCATGGGGCACAAGACCCAGGGGCCTCAGCAGGGACGTGGAAAAATTCCACTTTGGGGATCAGGTCTGGGCCAAACCTTGCTTTGTTGCCTCTTCCCTGTACATGAACCCTGTGTTCAAGGCCCCTCTTCAAGCCTCAGTCTTCCTGTCTATAAGATGGGAACTTAGGGGATCCAGTAATTAATAATCTGCCTTCCAATGCAAGGGATGCAGGTTTGATCCCTGGTTGGGGAACTAAGATTCCACATGCTGTGGAGCAGCTGAAGCTCCCGGATTGCAATGAAGACCCACTGTAGCAAAGAAAAAACAAAACAAAGGGAACTTAATTCCTTTCTTTCTTTCAGAGCACTTGGGAGGATTAATGGTCAGGTATACAGCACATTCAGCACCATCCTGGGCACAGCAGAAGGGAGGAAGCTCCACATGTGTAGTCTCTGGGGCAGAAAGAGTTCTTCAGAGGAGGAGCTTGGCTAAGTTCTAAGCAGAGGCTTGACCAGCAGCCAAGGTTATAACTAAGATCATTCCCCCGGGTGCCCCACAGGCGTGACCTCATAGGCAGTCACATTCTCTTCCTTCTGGCGCCAGAAGGAACTGGGAACTGGGGTGGGGAAAGAGCCCGGAGACTTGGGTGTTCTGGGCCGGGCTGACCCTGGCAGTCACTGGAGGAGCCCCACAGGTCAGCGGATGGTGCTGGCCTCTCTGAGGAATGGTGGGGAGTCGGAGAAGGTGGGAGCAATAAGCCAGCCTTTCCCTTCTTTAGGGTCCAAGGTGGTAGAGAGCACTGTGGTCTGGAGCCAAGCCCACTTGGGCTTGAAACCTTGTTCTGCCTTTTCTTCTGTGAGCTTTGCCTTTACAAGCCTCAGTCTCCTCATCTGTACAATGGATGGGCATGCTGATGGTGCTCGCCCTACAGTGTTGGCTGTGACGATTAAATGTGAGAAAGAATGTATGTGAGGATTACCCGGGGCCTATACGGTCTCAGCAGCTCTGCACCCTCATCACTCGTTATCACCAGGCTTGGATCTGACTGCCTGTGAGCCCTGGGTTTTTGTTTTTAGTATTTATTTATTTATTTCATTATGTTGGGTCTTAGTTGCTGCACATGGGATCTGTGTTGCGGCATATGGAATCTTTAGTTGCAGCTTGTGGGATCCAGTTCCCTGACCAAGGATGGAGCCCAGACCTCCTGCACTGGAACTGCGGAGTCTTCCGCCCTGGATCCCTGGGGAAGTCCCACGCCCTGGGTCCTTGACAACAGGGGTTGTGCCTGGCTCTGGGTGTGGGTCTTGGCATGGAGCAGGGGCCTGGGAGGTGTGTGTGTGTGCAGCTGAAGTGCACTGTGGGTATCCCCAATCACATCTCTCCCTGGGCCGCCCACCCTTTTCCCTCCTGCCCCAAGTCAGGCCAGTGCTGCAGGCTCTCATCCAGAGATACCTCTTTGCTGATGGAGGGCCACCTT
The DNA here is from genome assembly GCA_006410875.1 of Neotragus pygmaeus. NCBI lineage: Eukaryota > Metazoa > Chordata > Mammalia > Artiodactyla > Bovidae > Neotragus > Neotragus pygmaeus. Next base: position 496,774 of record SJYV01016939.1, on the reverse strand, counting down.
TGAGGGTCCCACATTCTAGAAGTGGGGTGAAGAATCTCCCATTGCCTGTGCCACAAAGAGAAGCTCAGACTCCAAAGAGTTTGGAGTTCTGTATCCAGGCTGGACCAGCTGTCTTTACCCTGGTTTTGCCCTGGATCCACATGAGTTCTTTGGGGTCAGGTACCTCGACCCCTCCCCTCCACACCCCTCCTGAGCCCTGCCCAAGTGCCTGGGTGGCCTGTGTGGTCCTGCCTTTCTCAGCCTCACCTCACCCCCACTCCACCCAAGTTCTGAGCGCTCTGTGCACCCCAAGCCTCTCTCTGTCTTCTTTGCCGCGGGGCCTGTGCTGCAGTTCCTCCCGCCTCCGTTGGGTTCCTCCTCCACCTTCCTGTGTTCAGCTCCAGGCCAGGCTCCTGACTTAGATACCTAGGCGCTTCCTGTGGGCTCCTTTGGGGCATTTACCCCTAAGTAATTCCATTATTAAATAGATCATTTCATCCCTTCCCCACGCTCTGCATGAGGACACAGCTCTTACCCTGGTGGGACTTAACCCCTTCCTTTCATTGGTGTCTATAAACTGAAGCTCAGAGAGGTTAAGGGGCTTGCCAGAAGTCACCCAGTCTGTAAGTGGCAAGAGGCAGAAGGACTAGGGTCCCTGGTGCTCCTCTCTGGATGCTAAGCAGGGGAATTGTGCCCGCAAAGGTTTGGAGGTGTGTGGTGCTGGAGTGTGCTGCGGTGGCCTGGAGCCACTCCCTTGACTCTCCAACCCCGCCTTCCCTCCCGGTACACCTTTGAGCGCTGTGCTGTCCCTCCTCAGATATTTGCAGCCCAGAGGCCGTTTGGGGGATGATTTTGAATTTTTAAAAAATTATATTTATTTATCATTTATTTTGGCTGTCTGGGTCTTCATTTCGGCACCCAGGATCTTCAGTCTTCGTTGTGGGATCTAGTTCCTGGACCCAGGATCAAACCTGGGCCCCCTCCATTGGGAACGTGGAGTCATAGCTACTGGACACCAGAGAAGCCTCTGGGGGACTTTTTAAACACCTCCAGATCCAAATGCCACTTTCCTTCCTGTCAACAGAGAAAGGACAGGAGGGACACTGTTGGGTGTCCCTGCTCTGAGTGGCCCCCAACCCAGAGGCATCAGGGGCTGCAGAGGTCTCGCTGCTTTGGCTAGTGAGGCCTGGAATGGGACAGTGACAAGTCAGGCCTGGCCTTGGAGGTCAGCGTTTTCCAAGCATCTCCTCCCTCCTCCGCCCCCGCTGCCTGTGCACGCCTATGTGGACACACACACACAGCTGCCCACCAGAGAGTGTCTGTGGTCTCACACATAGAGCCAGGCCACATCTGAGAGGCTCACTCCTGATTGACTTTGGAGCCTTCTTCCTGACCCTCTGTTTGCTTATCTGTAAAATGGGCTTCTATAGAATAGCACTTGCCTCAAAGGAACGGTAATTGAGGTAACGGACATTCAGAGCTCAGCCCGGTGCTGGCACAGGGTAAACCCTTGCATATATTAGCTGTTATTATTCTCCCTACTGTCCCATCAGAGACACCCTCTAGTCTAGTTTACAGAGCTCACACTGGACTCGAAACCTGGCCATGCCGTTTAACGTGTGACCTTGAGGTGACCTCTCCGACCTCAGCCCTCACCGGTCAGTGCGGAGGCAGGGATACAGCGAGATAATGTGAGTCGCCAGGCACAGGTGGTATGCAGGCAGCCCTCTGCTCGTGGGCGTTTACTGCTCTTGGAAAGGCAAGTCCAGGACTCTGTCTTCTGCCACTGAGACCAGGCAGCCTCCATGCCAGTGGCAGGGGGCACTGTGTGGCATGGCCATGCCTGGATAGGGTCCAGGCCCTCCTTCTCCAGGACCTTTGACCCTGACTGCACTAGAGCCAGAGCCCAGCCTCCACACAAGGAGGCTAAGCTGGGAAACGGGAGCGCAGAGTCCCTCCCGGCTGGACTCTGGACAGCCTGGGGGACAGTGGGGTGTCCCAGGCCCCCTCTAGGCCGCAGAGCCCCTGCCTGTGAGGGGATGGAGTCTCTGGGCCCCCCCACCCCGCTAATGCTCCCGCAGTTCTTGGCTTTTGAGCTGCAAAGGAAGTGGAGCCGCACAGCCTCTGCCCTCCTTGGGGTCCAAGTGTGATGATCTCATCTGGAGCCTTGACAGACCCCGGAGGACGGGCAGAAGGGACGGCAGATGGCTGTCCTGGCCTCTCGGGGGGCTGCCATGCCGTCCTCCTGGCCACTGCTGGCCCACCCTGCAGGTCAGCCCTTCCAGGTGGGGGTGAGTGGCCCGGCAGAGCCAGGGTGGCAGATGGGCAAGCAGCCTGGGCTTTGGCCTGAGGGAGGGACCGTGGTGGCCAGGGTGGTGTGGGGAAGGCCGGCCAGGCGAAGGCTCCCAGCCTCTGTGGAGTGGTTGCCATCCCGCAGATCGAAGCTTCTGGATCCCTCAGCTCAGCTGTCATTCTTGCTGGGTCTGTTGCCCATTGGTGGCTCGGGTCCCTAGAACCTGGGAAGGAAGTGATAAATTTGGGTAAGGTTTGAAATTGAGCGAGGCTTCCCTGTGACTCAGACGCTAAAGAATCCACCTGTAATGAAGGAGACCCAGGTTGGATCCCTGAATTGGAAAGATCCCCTGGAGAAAAGAAGGGCAACCCACTTCAGTGTTCTTGCCTGGAGAATTCCATGGACAAAGGAGCTTGGTGGGCCACAGTCCATGGGGTCACAAAGAGTCAGACATGACTGAGCGACTCACATTTTCACTTTTCTTTGAACCTGAGCAGCGGTGTAGTCAGGCTGGGACATATGTTATGCTCCATGAAAGAAAAACAGAGTTGAGATGGATGCGATGGGCCTAGAGGGGTCTGGAGGGCTTCTCTGAGGAGGTGGCCTTTAAGTGGACGCTTCAAGCAGAACAGGCAGCCAGTAGTGGGAGATGAAGGGGAGAGGAATCCAGGCAGAGGCCTAGAGGTGGGACAAACGAGGTATCTTCTGGCCTCTGGGAAAAGATCTGAGGGGCCAATAAGAGGAGGAGTTGGGGAAGATGGAGACGGACAGGTTAGCAGGCTCAGGCTTCTCTTTTGCTTTCAGGCCAGGTGATTTACATACAGTAAAATGAACTTTGGCAAGTGTATGGAGCTCTGTAACCACCACCATAATCATTCCATTCCTCAGTGGCTCAGATGGTTAAGAATCCACCTGCAATGCAGGAGATGTGGGTTCAGTCCCTGAGTCAGAAGAGCCCCTGGAGAAGGAAATGGCAACCCACTCTAGTATTCTTGCCTGGGGGAAATCCCACGGACAGAGGAGCCTGACGGGGCACAGTTCACAAAGAGTCAGACACGACTAAAGCGGCTGAGCTGCGCCAGCTCTTGCCCCCCGCCTGACATTCCCCCGTACCCCTTGGTGGCTAGGACCTCCCTCCTCCAGCCCCTGGCACCACTGATCTGTTTCCTGTCCCTATGATTTTGCCTGTTCCAGAATATCATGGAAATGGCTTCATACAGTCCACAGCCAACTGAGTCTGACTTCCTCCACCTAGCATAATGTTTTTGGGCTTCACCCATGTGGTTGTGGGTATCAGCAGTTCCTTCCTCTTTATTGCTGAGTAGTTATTATATGGATGTACCACCGTTTAGCTCTTCACCAGTTGAGGGATATTTGGGCTATTTCCAGAGTTTGATGATTGTTGAAGGATTTCACGTAGAAGAATTAACGGTTAAAAAAAAAAATCACTCCATGTACTCAGTGGAGAACAGATTAGTGGGGAGTAGACCGGCCAAACTGGGGACTGAATCCAGTGATTTGGCGATGAATCTGGCTCACTGTGTGTGTGCTCAGTCGTGTCCGACTCTTTACGACCACCGCCCCCCCCGCCCCCGACTCCTCTGTCCTTGGAATTTTCCAGGCAAGAATACTGGAATGGGTTGCCAGTTACTACTCCAGGGGATCTTCCCAACCCAAGGATCAAACCCCCATCTCCTGCAGAGCCTGTATTGACAGGTGGATTCTTTACCCACCTAGGAAGTCCGTAGGTACTCAATAATTCTTCATATAAAGTGGCTGTGCCCTGCGGTAGCCAGGGAGGCTTCTTGGTGGAGGTGGCATTTGAGGTGGAGGGGTGAGGAGGTGGGAGACAGATACAAAGAGGAAGGAGGCCCAGGCAGTGCAGAGTCCCCATGGGAGCTGGGTGGGCTGGGACCCCAGCTTCCTGCTCCTGCCCCAGCCTTGGTATCCCAGGGTTTCTAGAATGTGGTCTGCAGGGCCCAGATCAGGATTCCCTGGGGATGATGGGTGAGCGAGCACCCGCCAGGGCCCACCCTAGCCCCATGCGGGCTGGCGCTCTGGGGTAGGAGTTAGCCAGGGGACCTCAGCTCTGGAACAGTCTCTTCCTGTTGGCTGATAAGAGGCTACCCCCTCATGCATTCAGGAGCCTCCTGTTCCCCTGGCTCCTCCTGTCCCCTCTGGGCCAGCTGGGAGCTCTCCCACCTTTTGCTCCTTGCTGTGTTTCTTTAAGGGGCTTCGTGTTGGTCCCTTGCACCTCCAACCCCATGAGCTGGGAGACCTCACCAGCCGCTTTCCCAGTCCAGTTCCATCAGACCCATGTATCTGGAGCCCCTTCGAATGTTCCAGTAGCCCCAAATATAACCCCTCCCTTCTGTCCTCATTGTGCAGAGATTAATCATCTTACATTCCAGTAGGTTTCCTGCTGAAAGTATTTTTTCCTGGAACATTTTGTATTTTTTTTGGCCATGCCACACAGTTTGCAGGATCTTAGTTCCCTGACCAGGTATCAAACTCCCACCCACCACAGCGAAAGCCCCAAGTCCTAACCACCAGACTGCCAAGGAATCCCCTTTTCTGGAATATTTTAAATGTGGCTTGAAATCAGAGCTCTTCCTCTCCAGCTTTATGCCCTGATGATGGAGAGTGGGGGTCTGGGGTCGCTACCCAGATCCTACAGATGAGGCGGCTCCAGAGGAAACACAGATTCCGTTTTATTTTGTGCCGTGTCTCCCTTTAGTCTCTCTGCTGAGAGTAATTTTCAGAATAGTGTTTCTAGATGTTTAAAAAAAGGAAAGCAAGCATATGGAAATATAATTATCAAAGTATATATTTAAATGATGACATAGTAATAGGTGTGCTTATTAACTCATAAGATCTGGAAATAGGTCTACTAACACTGTAATTTCAAAGTACTGATGAGTGTAAAGGATATTTTGACATTTCTGCAACAACTGTTATATGCTATGAAAATCTATGTGGTTTCTTTTGGTGCCAAAGCCGTAAGTACTGCTAATGCAACTGTGGTTTGTCCAGAATAGAAGGAAATGTTAATTTTTAGTTAGTGTTAGAGAAAAATAAAGGCATGATTTTTTTTACCCCCTTACCACTGAAGTTCATGGGCTCCCTGCATTCTGGTGCAGACGAGAGAGCCTGAGTCCTGCTTGGAGGTGTCTGTGGGTGACCTTGGGCAGAGTCCACATTCCTGTGCTCCTCTGCGGTTCTTTGCCCCTAGAACGAGATGGGAATTCCTGTGCTGCCTGGCCATGGGGTTTCTGTGAGGACCCATGAGATGAGTCACGTGGAATGTCTTTGTAAACTGTGACGTCCCGTGCTGCCATGCAATGCCACGCTATTATTAGCGGTCGTGTGAGCTCATGTTTGGCCCTCTAGCCCAGCGTGGACCGAGAGACTCTTCCTGGCCAATTCCCCCAGGGTTCCTGGGAATCAGTCCATTTTGGGGAACTGGCCTGCCCCTGAGAGGCTGCTTCCTGTAGGCTGACCTCATGGGTCATTAGGGAGTGTGGTGGGGATAGACTGAAATGTACTTGTGGGCAGGGTGTGGGTGGGGAGCAGACCCTGCCCATCCTCCTGGGTGGCATGGGGCTCTGAGGCCAGTGCTGGAGCAGCCTAGGCTCTCCCTCTTTTAAAAAGAATTAGCTAATTAGTATGGTTGCATCAGATCTTAGTTGGGGCACATGGGCTTTGTTGCTACATAGCATGTGGATCTTAGTTCCACGACTAGGGATTGAACCCATGTCCCCTGCATTGCAAGGAAGATTCTTAATCCCTCTGGGAAACTTCTGAGCCTCAGTTTCCTCATCTGCAAAGTGGGAACATTTTCCCCTACCTACCTCACAGGGCTGGTAAGGTAAGACTATTGTGCATGTGCTTTGCTTGGACTGGGCCTAGTAATCAGTGAGCTGTTTTTTATTGGAGGCATGTCTGGACATGGGGGGCTGAGGATTATATGGCAGAGGCAAGGCTGTGAGCCCTGTGAGGAGGAGACCTGGGGAGAGGCAGGGCTGGATTCCAGGGTAAGAAGCGTGAATCTAACACAGAAACCAGCAAGAATCAGAGAAGAGAGAGAAAGCTACCTGCTTTTTCTTTTTTTCAAGTTTTTCCAATAAACAGGTGTTACCTCTATGAAAGTAAAAGTGTTAAGTCACTCAGTCATGTCTGACTCTGTGACCCCATGAACTGTCCGTGGAATTCTCCAGGCAAGAATACTGGAGTGGGTTGGGTTGCCATTCCCTTCTCCAGGGGATCTTCCCCACCCAGGGATCAAACTCGCGTCTCCTGCATTGCAGGCAGATACTTCACTATCTGAGCTACCAGGGAAGCCCATTACCTTTATAATCAGAGCAAAATTTTTTTTTTTTTGCTGCACCGCACACTTTACAGAATCTTAGTTCCCTGACCAGGGATCAAAACTGTGCCCCCTGCATTGGAAGCAATGAGTCTTAACCACTGGACTTCCAGGGAAGTCCTTCCTCGGCTTCTTTAGTCTGGCATTTCTGACGGGGGTTGAGAATCAGGGGCCCCCAGGCTCTGAGGTGGGCACCTTTGGGCAGTGTGGCCGTTTTCTGTCTACCGTGGGGGGTGAGGTTTGGGTTTCCCCACTGATACGGGCTGGGGGGTAGTCTCTGGCAACCTTACTGAGTAGCCACAGGGCTGGCAGAGTCCAGTGGAGTTTGGTCCCTCTCTCCCCACTTCCGTGCTTTTTGGGTGAGGGGCTCAACCAGGTCACTGAGCTGTCTTTGAAGGGAAGGCTGAGCTCCCCATGCCCCTGGCAATTCCCTACCAGGTCCCTCCATTGGATCAGACAGACCCTGGATGCAGGAGTCCCGGGAGGTGGAGCGGTCCGTGAGGTCTAAGAACCTCGGAGGAAAGCAGAGTTCTGCTCTTTGCCCCCTCCTCGTGTCCCAGAAGCCTCTTTCCCAGCCCCCACCTCAGACCCAGAAAGCTTAACCCCGGCCTATGTCCCGCCTTCACCAGCTTCTGCTGCCCACATCCCAGCAGACCCAGCCATGCGGCCCACAAGCCAGCCTTTGTGGACTCACCCTCTCCTGTGGACCGTGCCAGGAGGGGCTGACTGCATTCTCCCTGCAGCTGGGACAAACCCCCAAGGGCCCTGGGCCCCCCTTGGCTGCCACGGAGAGATGGAGCTGGCATGAATGCAACATCCTGCATTTTCCGAAATGGACTGTGGTGAAGGGCGGGCCCGGAGAGGCAGCTGCTCGTGTGAGAAAGACCATTCATTCATTCATTCATTCACTTCTTCAATAGATGCTTACTGAGACCCTGTTCTGTGCCAGGCTCTGGGCTGGGGGAGCTTGTGTGCTGAGACATGGGACTCTTGCCCATTTAGGGAAAAAGACTGTAAGGAAACACCCTGCCTTAGAGTCACTCGGGGGCCCCCATTTCCAGGGTTTCTGATTCAGTAGGTCTTGGTGAGGGTGTAAGAATTTCAAAGTTCCCCGATGTAGCCAACACTGCTGGTCCAGGGACCACACTTTGAGAAGCACTGTGATTCAGGACCAGGTAGAAGAATTTTGAGTGGTTTGTATCCTCTATATTTTCTAAACTATTTCTGTGGCCATCATTTACTTTCATCAATAGAAAAATCAATTATTTAAAAAGTTATTTTTTAAGTGGTCCTGCAAAATTGACTTCAGTGCGCTGGATGTGGTCCTGTGATGAGAGGTGTCACCTCTTATGATCTAAATGTCACACATCTTTTTAAAAAAAATTTCATTTATCCTTAATATTTATTGATTTATTTGGCTGAATGGCGTCTTCGTTGCTGCACGTGGGATCTTTGTCGAGTCATATGGGATGTTTTGTTGTGGTGCATGGACTCACTCCAAAGTGTGCAGGCTCAGTAGTTACTGCACATGGGCTTAGTTGCTCCTCAGGGATCCGAGTTCCCTGACCAGGGGTTGAACCCACATCCTCTGCATTGCAAGGAGGATTCTTAACCCACTGGACCACAGGGCAATCCCTACATGTCATACATCTTTTAATGCAGCCGAGCATCATTAGTCGTGCATGCCCTGCACGTCCCTTTGGCTCTTCCTGAGCTTGGGGTCCACTCAGACCCCCACATCCTCCTCATCAACATGTTCTATAAATGGTATGGTGAGGATTTGAACACAGGCCCATCTGGAGGCTGGTTTAGCTTGGATTTAGCCAACTGGCCCACGCTTCCTGAGTGTCGTTTCCTTTGTGCTTCCTTAATCTTGCCAGCTGAAATGCGTGTGGACCCCTCACTTCCTCATTTCTTTAACTGGTGTGATCATTGACTGGGCCACTTCCTCCTTCTCCATGGATTAGTTATCTATTTTATATATAGTAGTTCAGTTTCTCTTTTTAGTCTACGGTCTTATTTAATGCGTTCAGTCACATGAAAGGAAGATCCTTTTCTTTGTGATTCAGCTCTCACATCTGCTATTAGACATAGTGATCACTGGTTTCTTCTCCCGGGTCTCCCCACTGCTACGCTTTGTCTATTGATTGCTGCAGGTTGGTGTGTCTCCTTATGGTTGTTTGCCTAACCAGACGTGCCACCGCACACCTGGGATGTTGGGCCCTGTGCTGGGTGTGGGGGATACAGCAGAGAGTGAGATAGACACGGGGAAGTCTCCCGACCCTGCCCCTGGCACTCACAGTGTCTCTGGGAGATAGACTGTTAAATGAAGAATTACTGATGAGTTCATGTGGACAAAGGGGAAGTGAAGGACGTCTGGGAACTGATGTCAGAGGTGGTCAGGAGCTGCCTTGAGGAAGTGAGGTCACCCCCCTCAACCCAACCCCCTCCACTGAAAACCCAAGCTCAGATTTTTTTGGCTCGTTGTTAGGCACAGACTCTCCTCTCTAGTTGCAGTGCACGGGCTTCTCGTGGTGGCTGCTGCTGTTGCAGCGCACGGGCTCAACAGCACAGCGTCTTCAGTAGTTGCGACCCATGGGCTTAGTTGCCCCACGACATGTGGAATCTTCCCAGAGCAGGGATCAAACCTCTGTCCTCTGCATGGGCAAGCAGATTCTTAACCACTGGACCACCAGGGAAGTCCCAAACTCAGCCTTTTTACTCAGCCCTTCAAAGCCCTGGATGGATGACCGCTGTCAGTTTCCCCAGCCTCACCTTACCCCTGTAGCCCCCTGGCCACTTTGCTATATCCTGATACTCTGAGCTCTTTCCTGCCTCAGGGCCTTTGCACACACTCCTCCCACCCTTCTGTCTCATGGGTGTTCCTTCTGCCTCAGTTCAAACGTCCCTTCGGGGTGGCCTCCCCAGCCGTGTCCTCTAACATAGCACGTTCCCCCGTCACTCTATCATGTTACCCACGTGTTTTGTTTTTGGATTTTTATCTTCATAACTCTTAACGGTATCTGAGGGTTTTTTCCATCTGTCCATTTGCAGCGTGTCTAGCCGGGGAGACTTGGGGCTCCACACAGATGGTACAGAAAGGGCCCTGTTTGCCTTGGTTGCCATGCTCCTTCCCAACTCCCCTGCTTGCACAGGGCCTGGTATGCAGTTGGTGCCCATAAATGCTTGTTGGATGAGCCCTTTTCTGCTTCCCCAGTGTATTAGCTTCCTGTTGCTGCTATAAGAAATTAACAGAACTTTAGTGGTTTGCAGCAATCCCAGATTATCATCTTACAATTCTGAAGATCAGAAGTCTAAAAACCAAGGTGTTGGCAGGACTCCATCCCTGTAAAGGCTCTGGTAGAGTCCATTCCCTAGAGGCTGCCTGCCTCCCCTGGCCCTCGGCCCTTTCTCCACCTTCAGCATACATCACCCCAACCTCTACCACATCACTTACTCCTGCTCTGATCGCTTTGCCTCCCTCTGTTTTCTTTCTTTTTTTAAAAATTTTTATGTATTTATTTGGCTGCTCCCAGTCTTAGTTGAGGCACGCGGGTTCTTCAGTCATCATTACCGCATGCACGATCTATTTTTATTTTAGTTGTGGCACGTGAACTCTTAGTTGAGACATATGGGATCTAACTCCTTGACCACAGATCAAACCTGGCCCCCCTGCATTGCAAGCATGGAGTCTTAGCCACTGGACTACCAGGGAAGTCCCTTACCTCTCTCTTATATGGATGCTTGTGATTACGTTAGGTCCACCCAGAAAATCCATGATAATCTCCCAATCTCAGGATCCTTAATTTAATTATATCTGTACAGTCCCTTTGCCATGTAAGGTGACATATTCAAATTCTGGGAATTAGGATGTGGACACTGGGGGGGGGTTGCATTGTGCAGCCTACCACTCTCAGACCCCCCTCCCCCGAGGGGTGCCTAGGACAGTGTCGGGTATGGCTTGGCTCAAGCACTCTGTCCACTGCCACAGGGCCCAGCGACCTGACCTCTCCTCCCCTCTGCAGGACGAGATCGAGGAGCTGCGGGCAGAGATGCTGGAGATGCGGGACGTCTATATGGAAGAGGATGTGTATCAACTGCAGGAGCTGCGGCAGCAGCTGGACCAGGCCAGCAAGACCTGTCGCATCCTGCAGTACCGGCTGCGCAAAGCCGAGCGCCGCAGCCTCCGCGCTGCCCAGACCGGCCAGGTGGACGGCGAGCTCATCCGCGGCCTGGAGCAGGACGTCAAGGTGAGCCTGGGCCCCCTCCCCAGTCCTCAGAGGCTCCCCTGCTGGGTGGGGTGGCGGGGAGGGTCCTGAGCCTGAGTGGGCCTTGGTCAGCTCACTCCTTGTGTGTCCCTTGGGCAAGTTCCATTATCTCTTTGCACATCAGCATCCTCATCTGTAAATGGGGATCCCTGATGAACTGATAGGCCATCAATATGAATCCTCCCAACAGCAGCTGACGTGTGAGTCTCAGCCACGCACCTGGTGCTGGGCTCCGTGTTGTCTCTGCGCAGTTCCATGGAAGTTTTCTTTCTTGTGCTGAAGGAGAGTAGTGAAGGTCTGGAGTTGGATAAGGCTGGTTTATATCTTGGCCCCAATATGCCCTAATTTTATGGTTTTGAGCAAGTCACCTGTGTTTCAGTTTCCTCATCTGTAAAATGGGTATAACAGCAGCCTATGCCTCACAGGGCTTTATGAGATGAGATGAAATCAGGTAGGTAAGAGGTCACTGTAAACATTGAAAAATGTTAGCTACTATTGTTATTCCCATTTTTCTGGATGAGGAAAGTGAGGCTCAGGGAAAGGAAATACCTCTCCAAGGTCACGGGACCCGCTGTGTAGCTGGCAGAGCACACGCTCGTCAGCCTCCCATGCTGGCTGCCTGACCTCACTGTCCTCGGCCTCAGGGAGCCGAAGGATGGCCTGCGGTCTGGCGGGGGGAGGAGTCTGCCTTACCTGTCTGTGTGAGCCCAGGTCTGGGGACTGAGAAATCTGGGGGACCTGGCCCGACACTCAGCTCTCAGCACTCAGCACAGTGTCATCCAGGGAGGTAGGAGCTGGGGGTGAGGGCATCTTGCACAGCCTGGGGGCCTATGGGGTCTTCCTGCAGGGGGACCTCTGAGCCGAGGCTTGAGGCACAAGAAGGAGTGTTGGAGGAAGAGAGCCCCTGTAAGGGGGTGAAGAGTGAACACCAGCCCCACCCTGGACTTGGCGTCTCCCACCGTCTTGCACGAGCCAGGTGCATCAGGTCTGCTGATGACGAAATAGAGCTCAGAAAGGTTATATCTCCCAAGTCCAAAGCGCACCGGGGACCTCCCTGATGGCCCAGTGGCTAAGACTCTGCACTCCCAAAGCTGGGGGCCTGGATTCAATGCCTCATGCCACAACTGAACATCCGGCAGACTGCAACAAAGATCAAAGATCCCACGTGCCGCAACTGAGACCGAGAGCTGCCAAATAACTAAATACAAATACTTTTTTAAAAATCAAGAAACGAAGTGCTCCTCGCTATCTGAGAAGACAGCTTCTGGGATAAATAGTTAAAGAAATATTTAAATTCCCAGCACCGGATTAAGAGGGTGGCGGGTGAAGGAGAGCCCTAGAGGCTTAGAGGAATCTGGGTTTGGGTCCAGGTAGTTGGGGCTTTCAGGCAGAGACCCAGAAAAGTCAGCCTTAGATGAGGAAGGCTGGAACTGGGAGCAGACTGGCTGGGTGGCTGGTGCCTCCATGGGAGGAGCCGGGAGCAGCTGGTGTGTGTGCAGAGTGTGAGCGGGGAGGCCCCTGGAGTCTGGGCAGGGGGGAGCGGGCCCCTTCTGTTGGGATTTGAACCAGCCAATCAGCAATCAGCTTGCCCCTTCCCTCCCTCCTCTCCCTGAGCCTGCAGCTGGGGCGCTGAGCTCATCCATGCCGGCCTGGACTGGACAGCTCTGGCTGCCTCCCTCAGTCCCATGTGCTGGGGATGTTCTGGGGCGTTTCTCAGAGGTTCTCAGAATGCTGACTTCCCTGGTATCGCCTGGGAGGGCTTGATGGACCTAAGTGTGGAGAGGACTGGTTGCTGTCTGGAAGGGATGCTCTGATTTCTCAGCTAGCAAGAGCAGACTGGCGTGGGGTCACTTCTTGGGATCTCAGTTTCCTCTTCTCTTAAATGACGGGCTGAGAGCAGCTGAATATTCAGGGCTTTAGCAGCTCCAGTGGTTTCAGCAAGCAGGTGGACTATCAGTGTGGGTGCTGTGAAAGAAACCTCAGGCCTTGGTCCTCCCTCTCCCCCTGCGCCCCCAGGCTCTCTCACTCTTTGCTGGCTCTCACAGTTGGCAGGACCCACGGAATCTCGGCTGGAATGTTGTCCATCATGAGGAGGGCAGAGGTGGGCGCAGAGAACTGCTCTGCCACTCGCTTGCCCTGTGGCTTTAGGAGAGCTGCTTTGCAGCCTGAGCCTCCGTTTCCCCGTATGGAAAATGGGGGTGCAGCAAGTCTCTACGTGGAGAGAATTTTGTGAGGATAAAATGAAATAGTGCAAGTAAAGAGCGTGCTGAGCGCAGGCGCCAGCTCGGACACTCCCCCAGCAAATAAGTAAATGTTGGTTGAGGTGTTACTGTTATTGTTCAGGAGAAAAACTTAAAGGTGAGATGAGTGGCTGGGCCAGGGCGAGAAAGTGGGTGGAATCTCAGCCTCCCTGGATGGATAAGTATAGCCTGGAGGTTTGTTTGCCATGCAGATTCCCATGCCCCAGCTTCAGGGGATGGGGGTGACATTCCTACCCTCCCTGGGTTCTTGGGAGCATGTAGCCACACTGAGTCCAGATGCTGCCTGGACATGGGGTGTTCCTCAGTGAGGGCTCTCAGCCCCTGCCCTGAGGATTCAGTGTGACAGAGACACCTTAAAGCCTTAGGCTTAGGAGCCGAGGGTCCGATGAGCAAGCTGGTTGTGGCCTGGAGGCTGCCAGTTGCATTTGGCAGGAGCCGGGCCCCAGCGCTGTAAACAGTGACCTCATGGCTGAGAGCATTTGTTTGTGCTTTGGGGATTTGCCCTGTTTTCCGGAAGCTGCAGCTGCTTTGCCTCCTGTAGTATCTCAGTCTCCCCAGCTTGGGGATAGTTGGGAGGGTCGTGAGGGTATCACATGAAATAGGCAGGTGGAGCCCTTTGAGCCCCTGACACTGTGAGCACACGTTGTGCCTTAAATATATATATATATTTAGTTTTGGGCTATGTTGGGTCTTAGTTACATGGCATCTTCCTTGTAACTCTCATGGGGGTCTTGGCACATGGGATCTTCCTTGGGATGCATAGGCTCTATAGTTGTGCCTTAATGGGTGGGATCTTAATTCCTTGACCAGGGAGAGAATCTGCATCCCTTGCATTGGAAGGCAGATTCTCAACCACTGGACTACCAGGGAAGTCCCTGTGCTTATTATTAATACTTTTATTGCTGATATTAACGCAATGTGTTTTCAAGTTTCAGGCCAACAGCAGGCTCAGACTGAGAGCGAGACTCCAGAGCTGACCCACCTGATTTCAAATCTGGTTTTCCTAGTGTGTGACCTTGGACAAGTGACCTTTTCTTTCTGAGCCCCAGAATGGGGATGATAAAGTACTTCCTAAGGGTTGAAAGGCACATGGTGTGTGCTCAGGGAGTGACCTGATTCTGCCTGCTTACCTGTGGGATCCAGGGGGCCAAGGACCACTGAGACTCAGAGAGGGGAAGGGACAGGCCCAGGCAGCAGGGCTCCTGCCTCTAGACGTGTGCTCTTTGTTGCTGTGGGCCTTCATCAGGGGCACCGGGTTCTGTGGGGATCTGAGATTTGTCCACACTGGAATTCTGTAAGCTGCCTGGCGCTAGACCTTCTTTATAAGTTACCCCTGGGGATAGAGAGCAGATGGAGAAGGGGTTTCCTGGGGAAGGGGACAGAAGGCAGCTGGGGACTCATGGAAGGGATGAAATCCACAGTCACTCATGGACCCCAGAAGATCCAGGAATCCACACTGATCATGCCTTCTTGGTGGGGAATGGGTCACCTGGTCACCAGGTTGAGGCCTTGGTGGGAATGGAGTGGACCCCAGGTGGAGAGGAGCTTGCCCAGGTGGGAGTGTAGTTGGGAGAGGAGCCCTGGGTCCCCCCCAGCAGTTGGTCCCTCAACCCGAGTCAGGGACACAGCCCCCTCTGGACATTTGGGGGTGTGGGTGGTTGGGGGGGTGCATCCCCAGCCAAGTTTGGCCAGGTGTAGCTCCCCATGTGTCAGTCATTCACTCCTTCATTGCCTACCGCCCATTTTGCTTGTTGGAGTCTCAGATCTGTTTGTTCATCCAACAAGCACTTATTAGGCACTTAGTATATGCCAGACTCTGCACTGCTACCAGGATAGAGAGATACGAAGGAGTCCAGACATGGCCTGGATTCTGGACCTCTGTGCTCCACCACTCCTGCCCCCTGGAGGCTGAGCAGATGGATGAGTGAGTGAATGAATGAATGAAGTATTCATCAGGACAGGGGCTCACTGGGTGACCTCACAGCCTAAAACTTGGGACCGGAGCCAGAAGCCTGGGGCTGAATACCTCTAGCAGAAATACTGACCCTAAACTCAGGAGTGAAGCTATGAGATGTTGGACCAAGTTGGATAAAATCAGTGCACAGAGGTGAAGCGGTAATCTTAACATTGCATTACAAATTCATTATTCTTTTTTTTTTTTTTGCCATACCATGTGGCATGTGGGATCCCTGACCAGGGATTGAATGTGTGCCTGCTGCATTGGAAGCTTGGAATATGAACCACTGTACCACCCAAAATCATTATCCCCCAAATCATTATACTTCTGAGTACCTGCTATGTTTCAGCCATCAGCCCAAGCCCTGTGTTGTTTATTCCCCACGGCAGCCTTTGTGACAAGGTGCTGTCACCCCCTTTTACTGATGCGCAAACCGAGACTTCAGATGGTTAAAAAAACTCCTGTCCTGGGTCACACACCCAGTGAGGGCTGAAATTAGGTTTGAAGCCAGTTTTGCCACCTGCAACATCTTTGTTCTGCTAGTGAGGGATTGCTCACCCCACTTTGTTCAGGGGCAAGGTTTTGGGGGCCTAGAGAGACTGTGGAAGGAGCCTGGTGGGCCGGCTTCTGGCTGCCCTTGGAGATCTTCAAGGGTGGAGAAAGGCAGTGGGCAACGGAGGGAGAGAGAGAGGGAGTGCTGAATTTCCTCTCTGGCTGTTGTTTTTCCTGGCCTGCCTTGCACACTGCCAAGGGGTCTGTGCTGAGCTGGGCCTGGGCCCAGGCAGAAGGCAGAGCCAGGGAGGGCCCTCTTCCCTTCCGGCGGGGAGGAGGTGCCACGGTCATTTCCGAGACTGGCAGGCCCGAGGCGCTGGGCTGTCTGCCTCATTTATCCTTCTTCTGGCAAAAGTCCTCATACCCCTTGTGGAGTCCTGGCCACATGGCCCTTCAGCCAAAGCCCCTGAGGTCCCCCCAGCTTGGCCTACACTATCTCTGTTAGCAGGTCATTTGCGCTCTGAGCCTCTTATTTCCTTGCCAGCAAAATGGGGGCAGAATTGGGATGAAGACGGGTGAACCTGGCACACAGCAGGTATTCAGCAAATGCCAGTGCTTAGTCGTTTTAGGGACTCAGAAGGGCCTTCCTTGGGACTTCCCTGGTGGTCCAGTGGCTAAGACTCCATGCCCCTAGTGCGGGGGCTCCAGGTTCAATCCCTGGTCAGGGAACTAAGTGCTGCATGCGGCAGCTAAGACCTGGAACAGCCAAAAAAAAAAAAAAAAAAAGAATATAAAAAAAAAGGAAAAGGGCCTTCCTCATTGCCAGAGACCCCTTTTCCTACCCTTTCACCCCCACCATCAGGGGATAGGACAGGGGGTGTCTTCGAAGAAATGGAGCGTTGTTGCAGCAGAGTCCTGGAGCCGGTGACCTGGGGTTTGTGGTTCTGTCAGCTCCTCCTGGAGGGATGACCTGGATGGCTGCCCAGCCTCTGTCATGTGGGGCATGTTCTGTATCCCAGACAATTGGAAACAGGCCTCGGGGTCTGTGTCACACTGTGACCCCCAGCAAGCCATGCCCTCTCTGGACTCAGCCTCTCCCAGCAGCCGCCACCACTCACCCAGTGCTCACTGTGCAGGCCCTGGGCCAAGCCTTTGGTGCAACAGCTGATTCAGGCCTCCTGTCAGCCCGCGAGGTTGTGCTATTATTATTGCACCCATTTTGTAGTGATGGAGACAGAGGCAGAATAGGAAAATGATTTGCTCAGGAATATATGCTGGTCACTGGCAGAGAAAAAATGGGGTTCAAAGGGCTTTAGGGGAGCCTATCTTGCTCTGGGTTTGCCCTCTATGTATTATTATTATTTTTAATTTATTTGGCTGTGCTGGGTCTTAGTTGCAGCATGCGGGATCTCTTTAGTTGTGGCATGGGAACTCTTAGGTCAGTGTGTGGAATCTTGTTCCCTGACTAGGGGTTGAATCCGGGCCCCCTGCATTGGGAGCGTGGAGTCTTAGCCACTGGACCACCAGGGAAGTCCCTCCCCTCTCTTTAAAAGTGAGCTTCTGGGCCTTCCCTGATGGTTCAGTGGTTGGGACTCCACCTGCCGGTGCAGAGGACACGGGTTCAATTCCTAGTCAGGGAGGATTCCACACGTCGCAGGAGCCTGAGAGGCACATCTGCGGAAGCCCCATGTACCTGGAGCCCGTGCTTTGCAAGAAAAACCCACGACCACAACTGGAGAGTAGCCCCTGGTTGCTTCAGCTAGCGAGAGTGCGCGTGCACTAAAGACCTAGGACAGCCCACAATAAATTAGTACATACATATATACATAAGTAAAAATGAGTTTCTGGTCCTGCCATCGGCTCTTGAGAGAACCGGGTGAGAAGGTGGATGGGAGAGGCTTTTGGAAGCATTCAAATGTAAAGGTGCTGCTAAAGATAGACAGGGCCTCTCACTTTCTAGGGGCTGGACTGTAATGTGAACACAGGAAGCATAGGGTTCCTGGGTTTGGGTTTTGGTTCTCCCACTTCCTGGCTGTGTGACCCTTGTTGAGTTCCTGGACCTTTCTGTGCCTCAGTTTCTTCCTCTTTAAGTGGGGGTGATAAGAGTAACTGGGGTTGCTCTGTGGCCAAGGTGGGATGGCCCTCAGCCTGCTCACGCGCTGCTTGTCTCTCGCCTTTGCTCAGGTCTCTAAGGACATCTCAGTGCGGCTGCACAAGGAGCTGGAGGCGGTGGAGAAAAAACGGGCGCGGCTGGAAGAGGAGAATGAGGAGCTTCGGCAGCGGCTTATCGAGACTGAGCTGGCCAAGCAGGTGCTGCAGACAGAGCTGGAGCGGCCGAGAGAGGTGAGGGTCCTGTTCTACCTGGCATGCGGCAGCCCCACCCCAGCCAGTGTCTCTGAACCTCTGCTCTGCACTGTTATGCCATCCTGGCAGAGCTGTCTATTCATTCGTTGGTCCAGCACGTGCTCCCTGAGCACCTCCTGTAAGAAGTGTGTGCTGGACACCAAGGACACAGTGGTGCTTGAGAGACACCTGGCTCCTGTCCTCCAGGAGCCCAGAGGCCAACGAAGGAGACAGCCAGCCGTCAGAGGAGCACAACTGGGTGGGAGATGAGCTGAGAAAACATGCAGCAATGCCCAGCCCTCTACGCCTCAGTCTCCTCATCTATAAAATGGGATAGTAATACTTCTGAGTCATCAGAAGGACTATGTGGGATAGATTTTATGAATATGCTTTAGAGGCGGCCAGGCACTGCCACTCAGTGTAAAATCTCTGCCAGGGCTGGCCTCTGACTGGTGTCCCAGCACATTTTTAGGACACAGCTGCCTCTTGAATGTGACTCCAGGCACCAGGCTCTCTGTCTTTGCTCAGGAGCGCCCCTCCCACCTGGCAGCCCATTCTTCCTCCTGCCATATGTAGGTGTACAACATATTAAGCACCATGCCAGACACTTTCTATAGTTTCCATAATAGGCCCAATGAACTTGTGATTGTACCCATTTTATGGATGGGAAAATGGCCCCGAGGGAGGGAGGAATATCCTCCAGGTCAAGTAGGGCCCACTGGGGTGCACTGATTGTAAACCACCAGCAGAGGTGATGCCTAAGGGCTGGAATCTTCCAGAAGCCAGTGCTCTGTGTCCCAGGCAGCCCGGGTGCCTTCTGGCCCCAGCTGGGCCTCAGCTGTCTCACTGCTCCTGAGGCATCCTAGGATCGAATGTTGTGCTGGGGCACAGCCCTCATCTTCCCGGGAACAGGCATTCCAGCGTTCCAGGACACACCATGGCCCCGAGGCCAGAGCAGTCCTTCAGCTGCCCTTCCCGCTGGGTGTGTGGGTGTGATGTGCCAAAGGCTTCTCAGAGTGGAGAGAGAGGGAGGTATGTGCTGCTCAGGGCTTCCCAGGGCAGGGTGGGGGCCCCCTTCCCTCAGGCAGCCTCCTGTCCCCCGTGACCAGGCCTGGCCGGGTGCCACAGGGCGCAGTCTCCACACATCTCATTGTTGCCACCCTTCATAGTGAAAAGGAGAGACAGTTTCAGAAAGTGCCTTGGAGGTCAGGCTGTTCCCATTGTAAAAGAGGGGAAAAGGTTCGATGCATGAGACAGGGTGCTCAGGGCTGGTGCACTGGGATGACCCAGAGGGATGCAATGGGAGGTGGGAGGTGGGTTCAGAATGGGAAACACACGTACACCCATGGCTGATTCATGTCAGTGTATGGCAAAAACCACTATGATATTGTAAAGTAATTAGCCTCCAATTAAAATAAATAAATGAAAAAGAAAATAAGAGGGGAAAAGGAGGCCCAGGGAGGGAGAGCTTGCCTGAGGTCACCCAGCCTTTCCTTGGCTAAGATGTGGCTGAGACCCTGAAGCCATCTCCCCTTTCTAAGCCTCAGTTTCCTCCTCTGTGACGTCAGGATAGTAACAGAACCTAGCTTACGAGGTTCATGATCAGTCATAAGATTCATAGCCAGAGAACACTATGAAGAAGTTAGAAAGAATAAGGTAACATGGCAGTTCCTGAAAAAGTTAAACGCAGAGTTGCCAAATAAGCCAATTCTACTTCTGGGTATATACCCAAAAGAATTGAAAATAGGAACATGGACAGATATTGGTACCCCCATATTCATAGCAGACCTCCCTTGTGGCTCAGTTGTAAAGAAACCCCCCTGCCAAGCAGGAGACCCAAGTTCAATCCCTGGGTCAGAAAAATCCCCTAGAGAAGGAAATGGCAACCCACTTACTTCCACTTCAGTATTCTTGCCAGGAGAATTCCATGAACAGAGGAGCCTGGTGGGCTGCAGTCCCTGGGGTCACAAAGAGTCGGACACGACTGAGCGACTAAAAGGCAATGGCATTCATAGCAGCATTATTCACAGTAACCAGAAGGTACAAGCAACCTACATGTCCCTCAATGAGCAAAGAAATATGTAGTATGTACTTACATTGTATGTGTAATCCTAAGAAGGAATGTGATTCTAACACAGGCTACAATGTGGGTGAAGCTCGAGGACATTGTGCTCGATGAAATAAGCCAAATACGACAGGACAAGTATTGTATGATTCCACTCTGATGAGATACTGAGAGTAGTCAGATTCATAGAAACAGAAGTAGGTTGGAGGTTATCAGAACCTGGAGGGGGGAGGGTGTGGGCAGATATTGTTTACTACATACATCATTTCAGTTTGGGGTGATGATAAAGTTCTGGAGGTGAGTGGTGCTTATACCACTGGATTGTACACTTGCAAGTGGTTAAAAATGGCAGATTTTATGTTATGTATATTTTACAATCATAAAAGGAAAACATGGTTAAAATGGTAAATTTTACATTAGGTATACTTTCCCATTTTTTTTTTTTCTTTTTTAAAGGTAGATACATATGCACTGATGTAGAAAGATTTCTAAGGTACATTGTTAAGCACAAAAAGGAAATGATAGAACCATCATTGCATGTTGTGCAATCTCGCTAATCCTTTTGGAGACCTGTACAGAACAAACTGGTTTTGAAGCATATGTGTCTATGTGCAAAAATGCATAGCCTGGAGGAAAATCTGGGGAAAAACCCACTGAACTCAGGTGTTAGAAGTGGTGGGAGTAGGGTAGAGAGTGACCTTTGCTTTTTACTACATGACTGCTGTAGTTAGGGGTTTTTCTTAGGCAGGGCATGGTCATTATTAGTGAAATTTTAAATGAAGTCAAGCATGTTAAGTGTCCTTTGTAGGGCCTGGCACACAGTAGATACTCAAGAAACACTGGTTCACTTCCTACTTATTTATTTGGTTACAGCAGGTCTTAGTCGTGTCATGCGGGATCTTTCATTGTGACGCATGCACTCTCTAGTTGTGGTGGACGGGCTTAGTTGCCCTGCAACATGTGGGATCTTCGTTCCCCCACCAGGAATCAAACTCGGGTCCCCTGCATTGCAAGGTGGATCCTTAGCCACTGGACTTCCAGGGAAGTCCCTCACTTCCTCTTGAAAGTGATATCAGCAGGGTTGGTTTAGCCTTCCCTGATGTTCCTTGGAGTCTTAGGATCTGGGCAAGGAGGCGTGGCCCTGTGTTTATTGGCTGATTGCCCTCTCCCCCTCCTTCTCTTTCCTGATATGGTTGCTATGGAGACAGGGGTCCCTTAGCAATTCTTATGCCAGAGCTGCTCTAGTCCCATCAACGAGATCTGCCTTTGCCATCCTGACAGGTTGCTGTGGCGATGCTGTCACCCGGCTGGGAACAGGAGCCCCTGGCCTGAGCTGATGTGGTTGCCATGGAGATGGCACATCGCTGGATAGAAGGGAGGGTGGCCTGCGCCCAGCCGTGTTTGGCAGTGACACTGTTGCCAGCTGGATTGCAGCTCAAAAATCGTAATAGCAGCCCCCCAACCCCAATCCAGTATCACTCCCCTGCTTTGTATTTTAGGCAGAAAGCCAATATCAATGTTGATGGGATTTATTATAATATAGCTGCTGTGTCTGAGCGCTTACTCTGTACCAGGCGCTGCACTAAGCATTTTCTGTGTGTCTTCACGTGGTGTAGCCAACAGCCTCCCAGGGTACATAGTGATTTTTGTCCCCATTTTATTTTGTTTTCTTTCTAGCCATGCCGCAAGGTTTGTGGGATCTTGATTCCCCCACCTAGGATTGAACCTGGGCCCTTGGCAGTGAAAACTCTGAGTCTTAACCCCTGGACATCCAGGGAATTCCCATTTTGTCCACGTTTTATAGATGGTACTCCTCTTGGCAATTGTTTAATTGCAATATAGTCCACATACCGTAAAAGTCACTATTTTATGTGTTTACTTTGGCTTGTGGGATCTTAGTTCTGTGACCAGAGACTGAACCCAGGCTCTTGGCAGTAAAAGTGTGGAGTCCTAACTGCTGGGCCACCAGGGGAAAATTCACCATTTTCAAGTGTACAATTCCATGGGTTTTAATATATTCATAATGGTGTGCAACCATCACCATTATCTAATTCCAGAACATTCTGTTGTCAACAGCCACTGCCCACTGCCCCATCCTTCCAGCCCGTGGCAACCTCTCATTTGAGTGTATGAGTGACATAGAGACTTTCTGTCTCTATGGTTTTGCCTATTGTGGACATTTCATCCAAATGGAATCATGCAATGTGATCTTTTGTGACTGACTTTTTTCACTTAGCATCATGTTTTCAAGGTCTATGTTGCGACAGGTGTCAGTACCTCATCCCTTTTCATGGCCATATAATAAGCCTTTGTATGGAGAGACCACAGTTTGTTTGTCCATTCATCAGTTGATGGATATCAGGATTGTCTCCACTTTGGGGGCTGTTATGTACTAATGCTGCTGTGAACCCTTGTGTACAGGTTTTCGGGTGGACATGTTTTCAGTTCTCTTGGGTGTATACCTGAGTGGACCTGCTTTATGTAGATGGGATAGGAGAAAGGACTCTTTGCATCTTCCAAAGGCACACTGACTCTCGTGGCGATGCCCCTGCGCTCCTTGCCCCATCCAGGGGCCTTCCTGGAACCCGGCTGGGTTTCAGGATCTCTGAAAGGGCTGCTTACTCCAGTGAGGACCACCTTCTCTTGCCCAGACTTCTTGGCCTGATTCCCACTCTTATGGGGTAAGAAGGGCATCAGTTCACCTGGGTTCCCGTCTCTGTCTGCTGGATTCATCATCTCGTGCAGCCCTGCTAATGGCCTATGTGCTGCAGGACAAACTTGAACTTGGAGTCACATGGGCCTGGGTTTGCCACTTATTGGCAAGTAACTGTAGCATTGGGCTGTAACCTTTCTGGTGCTCAGTTTGTTCATTTATAAAATGGGAATATGAATCCCTGCTTCTCAGAGGTGTTTGTGAGAACTGATCAAGAAAAAGCAGGTAAGGACTTGATCAATGCTGGTTGTCGGTATTGCGTCAGCACCCTGACAACCTCTATGGTGGCTGTGGTCCCGAAGAAGTATTTACCTTAATCCTGTCTCTTATACACATCTAGATGTGTATAAGAGACTGAACCCAGGCTCTTGGCAGTAAAAGTGTGGAGTCCTAACTGCTGGGCCACCAGGGGAAAATTCACCATTTTCAAGTGTACAATTCCATGGGTTTTAATATATTCATAATGGTGTGCAACCATCACCATTATCTAATTCCAGAACATTCTGTTGTCAACAGCCACTGCCCACTGCCCCATCCTTCCAGCCCGTGGCAACCTCTCATTTGAGTGTATGAGTGACATAGAGACTTTCTGTCTCTATGGTTTTGCCTATTGTGGACATTTCATCCAAATGGAATCATGCAATGTGATCTTTTGTGACTGACTTTTTTCACTTAGCATCATGTTTTCAAGGTCTATGTTGCGACAGGTGTCAGTACCTCATCCCTTTTCATGGCCATATAATAAGCCTTTGTATGGAGAGACCACAGTTTGTTTGTCCATTCATCAGTTGATGGATATCAGGATTGTCTCCACTTTGGGGGCTGTTATGTACTAATGCTGCTGTGAACCCTTGTGTACAGGTTTTCGGGTGGACATGTTTTCAGTTCTCTTGGGTGTATACCTGAGTGGACCTGCTTTATGTAGATGGGATAGGAGAAAGGACTCTTTGCATCTTCCAAAGGCACACTGACTCTCGTGGCGATGCCCCTGCGCTCCTTGCCCCATCCAGGGGCCTTCCTGGAACCCGGCTGGGTTTCAGGATCTCTGAAAGGGCTGCTTACTCCAGTGAGGACCACCTTCTCTTGCCCAGACTTCTTGGCCTGATTCCCACTCTTATGGGGTAAGAAGGGCATCAGTTCACCTGGGTTCCCGTCTCTGTCTGCTGGATTCATCATCTCGTGCAGCCCTGCTAATGGCCTATGTGCTGCAGGACAAACTTGAACTTGGAGTCACATGGGCCTGGGTTTGCCACTTATTGGCAAGTAACTGTAGCATTGGGCTGTAACCTTTCTGGTGCTCAGTTTGTTCATTTATAAAATGGGAATATGAATCCCTGCTTCTCAGAGGTGTTTGTGAGAACTGATCAAGAAAAAGCAGGTNCCCACCCTCCAAGGCTCCGGAACAGAACGTCTGCCCCCGGGGGCTCCACAAAGGGGCTCTGACGGCCCTGGTTCCCTGCAGGGAGTCCCGCCTGACCAGCTGCTGCCTTGCAGAGGGGAGGAAGGTCTGTGTGCTCTGTGAGCCTGCCTTGTTTTCCCTCCAGAGCCATAGAGCACTGTGGGAGACCACGTGGCTGAGATGGGGTTGGGGCAGGGTCCGTTCCGTCCAGAAAAGACTGGAGCCACTCTGGTCCTGAGAAGGTTTCCTGCTTCAGCCCCTCTTCTCTGCCCACCACTTGCACTTCTTTCTTTTTTAAAAAATTTTATTTTCATTTATTTGGCTGCACTGGGTCTAAATTGCAGCGTGTGGGATCTTTACCTGCGGCATGTGAGATCTAGTTCCCTGACCAGGGACTGAACCCGGGTCCCCTGCGTTGGGAACCTGGAATCTTAGCCACTGGACCACCAGGGAAGTCTTGCCCTCCCTTTCTGGTGGGCACTCAGAGCTCCCCCTCTGCATATTGAAAAGGCATTCATGACTTTCCTCGGGGAAAGTACATTAAAAAAAACACAACAAAATAAAACCCTTTACTATAACTTTCTCCTTCCACCTGACAGTTAACATATGTTTAGTAGAGAAAGACTACAAAATACAAGGAAGCCATAAGGAGAAAAAGTTTCACCTGTAGCCCACTATTCAGAGGGAATTCCTCTGAGTAATTACCAGATTACTATTTGGGTCGGAGTTCTTTCCAATCTGTTGTATTTCCAGTATGTTTTTCTATGTGTGTGCACACATATTGAAATGTACATATGCATTTGTTTTGACTAGAAAAGTAATACAAGGTCAGTGAAACAAAAATTTCATTACAAAAACACATAAATGCATGCCTAGCATACCTCTAAGGCTGGACACGGCAGACTCTGGTTGCCTTGGTTGCCTGGGGTGAAACAGCCGGTTAATGTGTTCACTGTATTCCCTGATGCTGAGAAAGATCGAAGACGGGAAGAGAAGGGGACGAAGGAGGATGGCATTACCGACTCAATGGATATGAGTTTGAGGAAACTCCGGGAGTTGGTGAGGGGAGGCCTGGCGTGCTACGGTCTATGGGGTTGCAAAGAGTCAGACACGACTGAGCAGCTAAACTGAACTGAACTGTATTCCCTTTTGGATTTTTTTGAAGTTGAATGTGAGTATGCTCTCCAAAATATAAGAAATGATAAAAACTATACATGAAAGAAGAAAGCCTCCCCTAACCACTTCCCTCAATTCGATGCCTGATTCAGCCTAACCCATGATTTGTTTTAGTTTGTGCCTTTTCAAGCCTTTCCCTATGCTTTACAATGTATAGTTGTTTCTGTATGTACTTTTCAAAATAAAGATGGGATTATGTTATAAGCACAGTTTCTGTAACATACATGATAATGTAGCATGAACACAGGCTGTCTTTTTAAATGCTGGATGTTTGGGGGTTTTCTTCTGCTTAAGGTGCTTATTATAAAAATCAAAGATCACAGAGCCAAGTAAACATAGGAAGGAAAGTCTAAAAGAACACCATCTATTTCAGTATTTTAAACACAGAGCCAGAGGTCTAGAAGGAACTCCAGCCAACCTTTGGCTGTGGTCACCCTCAGGAGAATGGGTGGAGGTATCAACGGGGGTCTCCTGCTTTGTCAGCATAGTATAGATTTACAGTGAGAATATAGCTTTGTGTATTAATTTACTTTTTAAAAATTATGTAATTTTAAAAAAACTTTAAAGAGAAAACTCTGATGGACTATGTCTTCGCTCCTCTCAAAAACATGTGGGGGAAGAAAGGTGAAAAGTGCAACTTCTCTGTACTCTCCTTGTTTTCAACTGGGTGTATATTCTTTAAATCATATCCCCCACCACGCACATGCACGCATGTATACCTACATGCATGCATGCACACACGTGTCTTATTTTTATAAAGATGGTAACACGTTCTATGTTTTTAAAAATAATTTATGTATTTCTTTTTGGCTGTGCTGGGTCTTTGTTGGCGTTTGGGCTTTTTTCTAGTTGTGGCAAGTGGGGGCTGCTCTCTAGTTGTTATGTGTGGGCTTCTCGTTCCAGTGGCTTCTCTTGTTGCAGAGCCTCAGCAGCTGCGGCACGTGGGCTCCGTAGTTGCGGCTCCCCGGCTGCAGAGCCCAGCCTCAATGGTTCTGGTGCAGCCACTTTGTTGCCCCACGGCTTGTGGGATCTTCCCAGATCAGGGATCAAACCTGTGTCTCCTGCATAGGGAGGTGGATTCTTATCCACTGAGCCATCAGGGAAGCCCCACTCTAGCTTGTCTTCAATAATAGCTTTCTTGAGATATAATTCATTTACCATAAAGGTTGTCTTTTTTAAAGGGTAGAGTTCAGTGGTCTTTAGAGTACTTAGAGTTGCACAGCCATCACGGCTAATTCCAGAACATCTTCATCGCCCTAGAAAGAAACCTCAAGCCATCAAGTCACTCCCCACTCCCTCTTCCTCCCTGGCAACCACTAATCTACTTTTGGCCTTTGTGGCTTTGCCTCTTCTGGACTTTTCATGTAAATGGAATCATATGCGATGTGTCCTCTTGTGACAGGCTTCCTTCACTCAGCACAGTGTTTCAAGCATGTTGTAACATTGATCAAGACTTCATTCTTTCCCATGGCTGACTAATATTCCCTTGGGTGGATATACCATGTTTTATTATCCATTCATCAGTTGGTGGACGTTTGGGTTGCAGGTTTTGTTTTACAGTGTCCTTCCTTCTGTCTCAGAGTTTATCATGTCAGTGAATTTCACTTTCCCACTGCCCTTTTTAATGACTTTAGTTTTTATATCATCTCAGTCCTTTATATGTGATGGCTGGGACCTCTCAGTGCCTCTGGGAACCCCTGGCTCCCCTTCCTGTCACCCCACTTCCCTCCTCCAAGAGGTCTGCAGTAGTCATTTAATCTGTAGCTCAAGTTTTGTAGATGATGGAGTGGAGTTTCTGGGAGAGGAAGTGGTTCACCCAGGCGTCCCACCTGAGTTCCCGGACCCACCCATCAGCTTGTGATGTGAAAGTGAAAGTGTTTTATGCTCAGTTCTGTCCGACTCTTTGCGACCCCATGGACTATAGCCTGCCAGGCTCCTCTATCCATGGGATTTTCCAGGCAAGAACACTGGAGTGGGTGGCCATTTCCTTCTCCAGGGGATCTTCCTGACGCAGGGACCAAACCTGGGTCTACCTCATTGCGGGCAGATTCTTTCCCATCTGAGCTACCAGAGAAGCCCAATACGCTTGTGATAGGCAGGCCCAGATCTGCAACCCTGACCACCTGACTCCAGAGCCCCTACCTCACCACTGCGGGAGGGGGTCTCTCTCTGAGCATCCCCTTCCCAGACCTCTTTTGTGGGAGGAGCTCTTTGTGGAAAGACTTGTTTTGTGACCCTTAACCGCCTTCCCTACTCTTACCTCCTAGCTTTTGAAAGATTCCCCCATCAGCCCTTCTCAAATACTGCCTTCCTGCTCCTGGCACCCAGCGTCTGAAATATCAGCCTCTGCCTTCCTGCCTCATTTACATTTCAAAAAGTCTCTTTAGGATTTGATTGGGCTCTAAGATAAACTTAAGAGCCTGTCTCTGGTTTATCTTCCTCCCTAGCTCTGTAGTGCCAACTTTAGCTGCACATTAGAATCACCTGGGAAGCTATTTAAAGATAGGGATGCCTGGGACCTACTCAGACTAATGATGTGAGAATCTCTGGGGCTGGGATCTTGGGTATCACTTTTTAAAATTTCCCCTAGGTAATTCTGATTTGCCCCCAGGTTGAGAGCCACTGTGCTGACTCCACTCTGGTCTCTGTTGAAGAAGGTACATTTTCTCCTTCCAGGTTTTTGGAGCTAGAACAAGAGTTCTGTCCAGAACTGGTCCCAGGTCAGCTCTGGTTTTGCTGTGGGACCTTTCTCTTGCCTTCAGTAAAGAGAAGGTTCTCACCTCCAGGGGTGGGGTGTGAGAGGTGGCAGACAGGAAGCGCACGTATTCAAACTACATGGAAGCATGTGAAAAGATGACCTGCCTGACTTGAAAAGTCAAATGCAACCCAAAAGTGGTTTTATACTCCACTAAGTGAAATACTCACTCCTCTCAAGGGAAGACATGTTCAATGGACTCATGCCTCTGAGTGACTTTTTTAAATGCTGAGAAACTTCAGAAAAGATGATTGTAACAATTCCTCAAATTTCCCTCCATAGAACTTGTGCCATTTTGCATTCTTGCTACGGATATTGAGTGTTCCTGTTTTTCCATCACTTCATCAATAGAATGTGTTGTCAGATGTTTGGATTTTTGCCAATCTGATAGGTGAGAAATTGTATCTCAGTGTAGTTTTAATTTGCATTTCTCTTCCACGAATAGGGTGAGCATCTTCCTATGGTTGGAGCCATTTACCTTTCTTTGCCTGTGAACTGGTTTTCATCTCTCTAGCCCATTTCTCTGTAGGTTTGTTGGACTTTATCTTGTGACTCTTTTTATATATTTAGGATATTAACCATTTGTCAGTGTCATACACTGCAAATATTTTTTCCCAGTTAGTCATTTATAGTTTTACTTTTCTTAGAGCATTTTTCTGCCCCAGGTAGAATTTGCTTATCTAATCAAATGTATCAGTTTCTTCCCCTATTGCTTCTGTATTTTTAGTTTTTTTTTTTTGGCCTCATTGTGCAGCATGTGAGATCCTAGTTCCCCCAACCAGGGATAGAACCCTTGCTCCCTGCACTGGGAGCATGGAGTCTTAACCACTGGACCACCAGGAAAATCCCTGCTTCTGTGTTTTTGAATCATGATGATTATCAGAGCCTTACTTTGCTTTAATCTGCATGAAAACCTACCATTTACACTGTAAAAAAAATGATCAGTTCCTCATCATTTCTAAGCCTCTTATATAATTATGATTTGTTTTACCATATTCATTTTGTTTATTAATGTGTGTTAGCCACTCAGTTGTGTCCGACTCTTTGCGACCCCATGGACTGTAGCCACGCTCCTCTGTCCATGGAATCTTCCAGGCAAGACTGGAGTGGGTTACTGTTCCCTTCTCCAGGGGATCTTCCCGACCCAGGGATGACACCCTGGTCTGCCACATTGCAGGCAGCTTCTTTACCATCTAAGCCACCAGGGAAGCCACCTAGAGTTCCATGTAAAAGTGATATCATATAGTACTTGTCTTTCCCTGTCTGATTTATTCCACTTAATATAAGAGAAATATTACTGTTTATTAATATCTACTCTGAATTAAAGTTCTCACTACAATGCCAGTTCCTTGAGCTCAGGATTCCCCCTGAGATGGAGATTTGCTTGCAGAGGCTTATGGAAGTGTCCTGGAATCACGCCATCAGAGATGGAGGCAGCAGGAGAAGCTGAGTTGGAGAGCATTCATACTTGTGGCCTCAGCTGATCCCGTGGGGAGCTCTGGAGCTGGTGTGGGAAGAGGGCATGGACTAGTCATTGAATGCCACATGGCTTCCCCCCATTGCCCCCTCACCCCCACAGGGAGGGCACAAAACCTTGGATGAGGTGGTTGCCCTCAGTCAGTGACCATCGCTGGAAGGGGGACTAGAGGAATGTTCTAGTACTAAGAGGAGGATCTGGGCATAATACTCCAGTATCTCGCTGGGGTACCCTATCTGTCACGGTCCCTGCTGTATTCTCCATGCCTTACTCTGCCTGGTACATGATGGGTGCTCAGGGAGTCTTTGGTGAATGAATGAAAGACAAACAAGAATGGAAACTCAGATTTTCCAGGTCTTGGGCTCAAGCCAATTAGATCACAATTCCGGGGTGGGAGAGAGGGGAGGAACCCTGGGCAGGTGGGTTCAGGGTTCTGAACCTGGCTCTCCATTTGCAGTCACTGGGTGGTCTTAAGACTCCTCTGACTCAGCAGTCGGCGCTGCTCAAGGCTGACCATGGCTGGGCTGGGCTGGCTGGGGAGGGGAGGGGTTCTCAGCGGAACCCTGGCTACTATGACTGCTCTTGGATGTGCATCACCCTTGTGAGCTTTCGGTTCAATTTATTTTTAATCCTCCTCCAGCACTCCTTGAAGAAAAGAGGAACGCGCTCCCTGGGGAAGACGGACAAGAAGGCTTCAGTGCAGGTACTTCTGGTCAGCCTCCACAGCCGCAGGTGGCATAACCCCAAGCGGCACATTTTAGTATGAAGGCCCCTGGCTTAACAAGTGGCCTGAGGAGCCCCCAGAGGTGTCCACCCCGCCCCTGTTTCTATTCCGTCCTCCCTTTGTTCATTTTCTTCGCGTCGATGCCAGCTTTACTTCTCCAAACTACACCCTGAACCCATGGTTCTCACATGCTCTGCCCTGTATAGTACTGTCTGTAGCACAGGTCAGGCACAGAATACAGTTAGTGTCGAGTGGTTCTGGATGATCAGGGTGTCAGGTACTTTTTATATATTGTCTCATTTTCTTCATGGTCTGTTGGGGGCGGTGTTATTGCCCCATTTTACAGATGAGAAAACTGCAGTAGCAATGGTAGTAGTACTAGCAGCAACAGTCGCCCTGACAGAATGTCACTTACTCCAGGAAGCCCTCCTGGATTCCTCAGGCTGCTATACGTGTGCCCCATTTGTGTGCTGCATCCGCCTCTCTGCCTCCCCTCTGGACCCCCAGAGCCTTAAGCGTCAAGACTCTGTTCCCAGCACCTAGTAGTTAGAACTCCCCGAAACGGTGTGGCTGAGCCTCCCAACACTAACTTTCCTGGTTCCTGCCTGTTCCCTGTTCCCGCTCCGGCCCCAGGAGGACAGCGCAGACCTGAAGTGCCAGCTGCACTTTGCAAAGGAAGAGTCGGCGCTCATGTGCAAGAAGCTCACCAAGCTGGCCAAGGAGAACGACGGCATGAAGGAGGAGCTGCTCAAGTACCGCTCGCTCTACGGGGACCTAGATGGCGCCCTGTCGGCGGAGGAGCTGGCGGATGCCCCCCACTCGCGGGAGACGGAGCTCAAGGTGCATCTGAAGCTGGTGGAGGAGGAGGCCAACCTGCTGAGCCGCCGCATCGTGGAGCTGGAGGTGGAGAACCGCGGCCTGCGGGCCGAGATGGACGACATGAAGGATCACGGCGGTGGCGGCGGCTGCGGGGGCCCAGAGGCCCGCCTGGCCTTCTCCGCGCTGGGCGGTGGCGAGTGCGGGGAGAGCCTGGCCGAGCTGCGTCGACACCTGCAGTTCGTGGAGGAGGAAGCCGAGCTGCTGCGGCGCTCCTCCGCCGAGCTGGAGGATCAGAACAAGCTGCTGCTGAGCGAGCTGGCCAAGTACCGCTCGGAGCACGAGCTGGACGTGACACTGTCGGAGGACAGCTGCTCGGTGCTCAGCGAGCCCTCGCAGGAGGAGCTGGCGGCCGCCAAGCTGCAGATCGGCGAACTCAGCGGCAAGGTCAAGAAGCTGCAGTACGAGAACCGCGTGCTCCTCTCCAACCTCCAGCGGTGTGACCTGGCCTCCTGCCAGAGCACGCGGCCCATGCTGGAGACGGACGCCGAGGCTGGCGACTCCGCCCAGTGCGTGCCAGCTTCCCTGGCTGAGGCCCCGGGGTCTGCGGCCACTCGGCTCTGCCGGGCTCGGGAGGCTGAGGCCCTGCCGGGGCTGCGGGAGCAGGCCGTCTTGGTCAGCAAGGCCATCGACGTCCTGGTGGCCGACGCCAACGGCTTCTCGGCCGGCCTGCGCCCCTATCTGGACAACGAGTGCGTCGACTTCCGGCTGCTCGAGGCCCCAGACAACAACAGCGAGGGCCCCAGGGACGCCAAGCTGATGCACGCTCTCCTGGTGCGGCTGAGCCTGTTCCAGCAGGAGCTCAATGCCTTCACGAGGAAGGCGGACTCGGTCCTCGGGGGCCCCATCAAGGAGCCTCCAGAGCCCTTCTCCACACTGCCTGCCTTGAGCTCCGCGGGGCCCTCCAAGGAGATTCTTCTGGCCAAAGACCTTGGCTCAGACTTCCAGGTAAGAGGTCTCAGTCCAGGGCCCTATTGCTTTTTTTTTCCTCTGGCTGCGCTCTGCAGCAGGCAATACTTCTCCCATCAGAGATCGAACCCACGCCCCCTACAATGGATGCGTGCAGTCTTAAGCACTGGCTGTGCTGTGCTAAGTCGCTTCAGTCATGCCCAACCGTGTGTGACCCCAAGGACTGTGGCCCGCCAGACTCCTCTGTCCCTGGGATTCTCCAGGCAAGAATACTGGAGTGAGTTGCCACGGCCTCCTCCAGCGCATCTTTCCAACCCAGGGATCAAACTGGCCTCTCTTAAGTCTCCTGCATTGGCAGGCTGCTTCTTCACCACTAGCACCACTGGGAAGCCCCTTAACCACTGGACCACCTGGGAACTCCCCTATAACTTTTTATATATTTGTGTATATATATACACACACACATATATAAACCTTTTACTGAACCATATCATACAGAGAAGCACACAGAACACAAATGTGCAGCTTAATGACTTTTCCCAAGGTGAGCACACCCATGTCATCATCAAGATGACAAGAACCCCAGCAGCCCCTCCTCAGGTCCCCTTTTAGCCACTGTCCCCTCTCCCAAGGGTAACCCTTCCCTCAATTCAGTTCTGTCTTTGAACTTTGCATAAACTGAATCACACAGAACACACTCACCTGTGCCTGACTTCTTTCACTCACCAGTACGTTTGCTGTCTCAGGTAGAAGTAGTTCCGAGTGTTCTCCTGACCGGGTATGACCTCATGGAGTGACTATAACCACAGTTCCTTTAGTCATTCACCATTGATAGATACAGGCTCCTCTGTCCATGAGATTCTCCAGGCAAGCATACTGGAGTGGGTTGCCATGCCTTCCTCCAGGGGATCTTTC
The DNA here is from genome assembly GCA_006410875.1 of Neotragus pygmaeus. Lineage (NCBI taxonomy): Eukaryota > Metazoa > Chordata > Mammalia > Artiodactyla > Bovidae > Neotragus > Neotragus pygmaeus. The sequence goes on along the minus strand of SJYV01016939.1, from coordinate 463,806 downwards.
CCACCTGAATCTCTTTTATCTGCTGCATTGGCAGATGGGCTCTTTCCCACTAGTGCCACCTGGGAAGCCCCTAAGACCTGACACAGTCAAATAAAGTTAATTTATTAAAAAAAAAAAAAAATTCGTGGAGAAGTTGCAGTCCGCCACCCACCGGAGGTGAGTCCTCTTAGGTCCCTGCCCTCAGGTGCCCGGTCAGAGGCTCCCACAGAGCCTGGGGCCTGGAGTGGCGCTGTTTCTGGCACCCCCACGTGCCCCTCCCCGGGGTCACCTTTAGCTTCTTCTGCTTGGGCCTCTAGGTGCAGCCTCCTGACCTCAGGGACCTGCCGGAATGGGAGCCCAGGATACGAGAGGCCTTCCACACCAGCGACCTGGACTCCAAATCTGACCCTAGCCGGAGCTTCAGGCCTTACCGAGCTGAAGACAATGATTCCTACGCCTCTGAGGTGGGCCTGGGCCCATGCAAGCGGGGGCGAGGGGTAGGAGGAGGGTGGCCGAGGTGACTCAGGAGCAGAGTGACCTGTGGAGCATCTTAGCCGGTGTTGAAATGGATTCTGAGTGTTTCCTTTGGTTCCAAGCTTCCTGGCAACAAGGGCTGGATGAGAAACAAGGAAGTTTGGGCCATTCTTAGGACCTGATGACAGGAAGTTTATAAACTCATCTGAGGAAGTTTTTTTTTTTATTTTTGGCTGCGCTTCGTTGCTGCCGGCTTTCTCTCGTTGCAGCAAGCAGGGGCTTCCTTGCAGTGCGCAGGCTTCTCCTTGCGGTGACTTCTCTTGTTGCTGAGCACAAAGTCTAGGCTATGGGCCTCAGAACCCGGGCCCCCTGCATTGGGAGTGCAGAGTCTTAACCTCGGGACCACCTGGAAAGTCCGTCAAGTAATTTTCATAAACTGAACACTCCTATGTAATCAGCGAGCAGATCAATGAATAACCCATGACCTGTCCCTGGAAGCTTCCCTTCTAGTCCCCATTTAGTCACATCCTGACTTCTAACCAGATAGATTTGTTTTGCCTGTTTAGTTCCAAATCCTTATAAACAGAATTTCCCCTGAAAATGTAGAGTTTTATTGTCTTTTTCATAGGAGTTTCTTACATTATAAACAGCAAATAATTATAATAGAATCCCTAAATAGCATAGCATAAGGATGGAAAAAGAAAATCAAGGTCACAAGATTAACACATAGTTAATTACTGTGAATGTTTAGTTTAACTTGTTATTGAAATATAGCATAAAAATATACATATAGTAAAGGGCACTATCCTTTTTGTTTTTTTGACCACATCTCTCAGCTTATGGGATCTTAGTTCCCTGACCTGCACCTTCGGCAGTGAAAGCACGTTGTCCTAACCACTGGACCACCAGAGAATTACCAAGGGCACTATCCTTAAGTGTACAGTTGAATGGATTTTTACATACGTATAGACCCATTAAACACATATGTTTGATCCCTGACTTACCTAAGCTGTTCGTAAATTATTACAGTTATAAACAATGAGAGGAACATTTTTGTGAATTTGCTTAGTTTTCATAGTATATTATTTTATTCAAATAAATTTTCGCCAGAAAGTATCAAGTTAAAATTCTAATAATAGCTAGATTTGATGTGCAGTTTCATTTCATCGTCATGACAACCCACTGAAGTAGGGACCTGCCATCATCCCTGGCATATACGTGAAGGATAGCTTGGGTCTGACTTCCTGCTGTCTTGCTCCCCTCTGACTATCATCCTTTGACTGTAGTTTCTGTCCTTCTGCTCTCTCCCTGCTCCTCATCTGTGTCCATCATCTCAACCCCAGATCAAGGAGCTGCAGCTGGTGCTGGCCGAGGCCCACGACAGCCTCCGGGGCCTGCAAGAGCAGCTCTCCCAGGAGCGGCAGCTCCGGAAGGAGGAGGCCGAAAGCTTCAATCAGAAAATGGTTCAGGTGGGTGGGGTCCTATCCCGCACCTACTGCAGCCTCTCTTCCCTGAACTGAGGGCAGAGACCCTGGCGGTCCTTGGGTTTTCAGAGGCAAGCATGTGAGGGGCAGCCTATGTCTTTGCATGCGTGCTGCACTGATGCTTATGCATTAACTGTGCTGGGCTGGAATCCTGGGCTTGTCATGGACTGTGTGACCTGAGGCCCATCCTCTCTCTTGGGGCCTCAGTGTCCCATCTATGAAATATTGCCCCCCTCAGAGCTGAAGTTCTGTATTAGAAAGTCCATAGCCCTAGTTGGTAATCAAGATGGTAGTTCTGCTAGTAGAAATCATTTGGGAAGCCCTTACTCTATGTCAGGATTGCAATGCACTTTCCACACATCGTGTCCTTTAATCCTCATGTTTTCCCCTGTGAAGTGTCCCCCTTTTACACCTGGAAAAACCGCTGCCCAGAGGGCTGAAGTGCTTTGCCCAGGACTCCACTTGCAGGGCGAGGTGGAGCTGGGATTCTAATCCAGGTTATTGGCTCCCTCTGAGCCATGATACCTCGTTGCTTCCTAGGGTATTCGTGTCAGCAGCCTTCTTCACCCCAAGCATGGCCTTTGCTTTGCATGTTGGGTCACCCCTCCCTGCCATCATCACTCACCCTCCCAGGTGTCTCATTAAATGTGAGAGTCCATGTGAAACACTGGTGCCCAGTACGAGCTCATTGTGAAAAAGTGAAAGTGTTAGTCGCTCAGTCTTTTCCAACTCTTTGCCACCCCATGGACTGTAGCCTGCCAGGCTCCTCTGTCCATGAGATTCTTCAGGCAAGAATACTGGAGTGGGTAGTCATTCCCTTCTCCAGGGGATCTTCCTGACCCAGGCCTTGAACCTGGGTCTTCTGCATTGCAGGCAGATTCTTTACCATCTGAGCCACCAGGGAAGCTCACCTGGGCTCATTAGATAAAGCCAGTGTTTTTATAATCAGAGCGGGTTCAGATCCCAGCGCTTCCACTGATTACTGTGATTGCTGCTGTTTTTATGAGTTTCCTTTCCCTGGAGTAGCAGAGGGAGGTGTCTGTTTCAATAGAATGAACTGCTAGTGATAGAATCCCCAGCAAGGTCACCACTAGGCACCACATGTAATTTCTGCCTTTATCTGAGGCCTGGAATGGGAAGAATCGGAGTCCCCAAGACAGCTGGGGTGGCTCACGCTCTGGTCCCTCTTGCAGCTGAAGGAGGACCAGCAGAGGGCACTCCTACGGCGTGAGTTTGAGCTCCAGAGTCTGAGCCTACAGCGGAGGCTGGAGCAGAAATTCTGGAGCCAGGAGAAGAACATGTTGGTGCAGGAGTCCCAGCAGTTCAAGCACAACTTCCTCCTCCTCTTCATGAAGCTCAGGTGGTTCCTCAAGCGCTGGCGGCAGGGCAAGGTTTTGCCCACCGAGGGGGATGACTTTCTTGAGGTATGGTTCCCCTGGGACTGGGACTGGGGTGGGAGTGGGGTGGAAGAGAGAGGAGAGGAAGGAGCACCCAGCTGGGTCAGCATAGCCTTGGGGCTCAGATCCAAGCCATCAGCTTGCAGCTTCCATCCCTGCATTCATTCACTCATTCGCATCAGTTTGTTGAGAGCCAGCTCTTCACTGAGTGCTGTGGCAGGTGCTGGAGATACAGTGGTGAAGACTTGGTCCCAGACTCGCCAGGAGGAAGTCTCCTTGGGGGCCAGTAGGTCTTTAACACCTCTCTGGTATTCCTTGCTTTCCCTTTTTAACAAGCCTGAGTCTTCAGCTGGCAACCGTATCTGGGTGAATTTAATGATCTAGTTTTGTTGCTTTTGCATTATATGCAAATATGATATATAGTAATGTTTTTATACAGTAAAATGCACACATCTTACGTGTACAGCTGATGAAGTTTTATAGTATACACCCAACAGATCCACAGTATAGCATCCCCCAGATTACAGTGAACACATTTCCAGTGCCCTAGAACATTCCCCAGTTCCCCAGCACTGTCCTGGCTTCATAAACACCATGGATTAATTTGGCCTGTTCTAAAACTTTATAAAGACGTCTAGTCTTTTGTGTCCGGCTTTTGCTTAATAGGCATGCAGAATCCTCCCATATCAGGGATCGAACCCATGTCTCCTGCATTGACAGGCAGATTCTTTACTACTGAGATAACAGGGAGGCCCCTAATTTATTTTAATGTTATCTTTGACAATGGTAATGGACAGTGACTTTCCATTTTCAGTAATAATATCAACTTCATTTTTAATTTTACTTAAAAAATATTTATTTATTTGGCTGAGCCGAGTCTTAGTTGCAGCATGCAGTATCTTTAGTTGCAACATGTGGGATCTAATTGCCTGACCAGGGCTTGAACCCGGGCCCCCTGCATTGAGAGCTTGAAGTCTTAGTCACTGGACCAACAGAGGAGTCCGTCACCTTTCTTTTTTTACATTTATTTATTTAACTAGAAGGAGTAGGTTGACTTAAAAGCATCAGTGATAGTACAGGTAGTATTTGGGTGTGGCAGGAAATAGGACTAGTGGGGCTTTGGGAATGTGTGAAGGTTGGGAAGGACTCACTTGGCCCATTGGTCCCTCAGCCTGTGAAGGCTGCAGGTTGACCTCAGATCCTCATCCTCCTGTCACAGTCAGCCAGCACACTCACATTACTGGGAGAAGGGGACAGGTAAGGATGTCATACCTGTCACATCCACCTGAGCTGGCACTGCTCACCTGGCGTTTTGAGTACAGATACCTCTGGTCTAGACCAGGCTTCTCCCTTCTCTCATTCAAGCTACTCATTCCACAGTCAATGGAGACTAGTGACCACCCCAGTGTACCCCTCCCTGGGGTCCCCTAGAGTATCCTGAATGTCCCAATAGCAGGGGATGGTGGTTAGACCTGAATCTGTAGCAAGCGTTCCCTCCCCTACCCCCACCAGAGCTCATGATTCTTCTCACAGGCCACCCACTTACTCCTGAAGGGCCTCGAGAGTTGCTGACTAGTTTCAGTGGACATGCTCCCTGCTGTCCCTGTCCAGGAATGTCTGACCCAAAGGTGCCCCTATGAGAAGCACCTTGAAAGCCCAGCATGGCTGCCCCTTGAGCATCACTCTTTGTGACACCTGGGTACTACTATTTTTTTTTTAATCTTATCCATGTATTTATTTATTGGAATATAATTGCTTTACCATATTGTATTAGTTTCTGCTTTACAACATCATGAATCCTGTATAAGTATACATATGCCCTCTCTTTCTTGAGCCTCCCTCCCACCCCTGGGTACTACTATTTGAAACCATTGTCTGCTTTAGGACTACCCCTCCTGTTTGGAAGTCCCACACAAGCCTCTGGATGAAGTTCAGTGTGGTTTGTTTTTTTAATAATTTTTAAAATTATAGTAAAATATATATAACATAAATTTTAACCATTTTTAAGTTTATAATTCAGTGGCATTAATTCACATTCTTGTGCAACCATCACCACCATCCAGAACTCTGTCTTACAAAATTGAAACTCTTACTCATGAACTCTTTATCCTTCCCTGTGCCTGCCCCTGGCAACCACTACTCCGCTCTCTGCTTATATGAGTTTGTCAGATTCCATATATAAGTGAGATCTTGTAGTATTTGTGGTTTTGTCTCTAGTGATTTTGCTTAGCATAATGTCTTCCAGGTTCATCCACCTTATCACAGATAGTAGGATTTCCTTCTTTTATAAGACTGAGTAATATTTCCTTGCATGCATATATCTTATTTGCTTTACTCTTTCATTCATAGACAGATACTTAGGTTGTCTCTATATCTTGGCTATTGTGAATAATGCCACGGTGAACACACAGAGATCTGAATTTCATTTCCTTTGGCTATATATCCATAAGTGGGATTGCTAGATCATATAGGAGTTCTATTTTAAAATTTTGGGGAAATCTCTACACTGTTTTCCATAGGGAAGATGTTTTGCCCCCAGAATTGTCTACAGGCCATATAGCCTGTATTTTAAATCAGTTTGTTGCAAGCAAATTCTCTGTATTTGGTGAAAATCTTTCTAGCCATTTCATTGTACTGGAATAACAGAGAGAAACAGAAACTTACTTTAGGAGAAAAATAAGGTATAAGCATAGAAAATGAAATGATATATATACCTATAATAAATAGAAACATACATGCTTACTGAAATAGACATAAATAAATAAAAAATAAGTGTAGGGGCTTCCATGGTGGCTCAGAGAGTAAAGAATCTACTTGCAATGCAGGAGACCCGAATTCAATCCTTGGGTCAGGAAGATCCCCTAGAAGGGAATGGCTACAAATAGACATAATTAATAAGAAATAAACATAACCACCCATATTGTAAAATATATGTATATATACACACATATAAAGCCCAGGGTATAAAAATACATATACATATACACAAATGCATAATAAAATACATAATAACTATATAAATAAGGGGCTTCTCAGGTGGCTCAGTTCGTGAAGAATCCACCTGCCAACGCAGGAGATGCAAGAGACTCGGGTTCCATCCCTCGATTGGGAAGATCCTCTGGAGGAGGAAATGACAACCCACTCCAGTATTCTTGGAAACTTCCATGGACAGAGGAGCCTGACGAGCTACAGCACATGGGGTTGCAAAGAGTTGGACACAGCTGAGCACACACGCACTCGGATGCGTGGGCCCAGCGCCCAGGAGTACAAATAACAAATGATGCATATTCATACTTTGAAAGAACATATATGTCCACATACGCAGAAGTGAAACTGTACGACTTCCCTGGTGGCTCAGACGGTAAAGCGTCTGTCTACAATGTGGGAGACCCGGGTTCAATCCCTGGGTCAGGAAGATCCCCTGGAGAAGGAAATGGCAATCCAATCCAGTACTATTGCCTGGAAAATCCCATGGATAGAGGAACCTGGTAGGCTACAGTCCATGGGGTTGCAAAGAGTTGGACATGACTGAGTGACTTCACTTCATGTGAATGATAAACCCTTATATATTGAGTATTTACAGAGTCCTGGGCTCTGTGTCAAATGCTCTCAGTGGATAATTGCATTTCACTTTTACACATACCCTATGATTTGGAAACAAGTACTACCCCCATTTTACTACAGATAAAGATCTTTGATTCCTTGTCCTCAGTTCTGAAATCCAGAAATTCTGAGAACTGTTTTGTTGAGTCTAACTCAGATGGAAAAAGTTGACCTGATATTCATTTGGCAGCAAAACCTTTATTTATCCCATTTCATTAGTATTCACATGTTTGAAGGGGAAATACTGGTGTTGGTGAGCACAGGGTGTTACTCCAGATGGGGCTGTTGTGTAATATACAGTGTGAGTACCATATTATCTTTCCAAATCCCAATCAATTCTGAATTGCAAGCCCACCTGGCCTCAAAGAATTTTAGAGAAAGAATTGCACACCTGTGTATACAGATAATAAAGTCTGCATGTTGGACTGTCCTGGTGTTCTGGTGGTTAAGAATCCACCTTCCAATGCAGAGGACATGGGATCCCTGGTCCAGGAAGATTCCACATGCCACGGGGCAGCTAAGCCTGTGCACCACAACTACTGAAGCTGTCACACCCTAGAGCCTAGGCGCCTCAACAAGAGAAGCCATTGGCAGTGAGAAACCCAGACACCACCACTGGAGAAGAGCCCCTGCTCGCTGCAGCTAGGGAAAGCCGGCATGCAGCAGCAAAGACTCGGCACGGCCAAAATAAGATAAACAAACAAATACATTTGTTTAAGTTTGTATGTTTAGACACTGGTGACCAAGGATGGAACTGGGTGCTTATTCACATAGACCCTTCTACCCACACATACTTCCCAGAGCCTGCCCTGACCCTGGAAACTTCTTCATTTTGGTTTTTAGGGCACCATATTCTCTTGGTTTTCTTTCCACCTCACTGGTTGCTCCTTCTCAGTGTCCTTGGCTGGACCCTCCTTTTCTTCCTGAACTGACCCCTTAAGGTCCCAGTTGCCAGGGTTTATAGCCCTCAGGCTGCATCTCTCCTTTTGACCTTTGCCTACTGCCTTGGAAAGCTTGTCCAGGCACTCGGCTTCCATGGCCTTTCCTGCACATTGTGAATCTATCTAGAGTCTGCAGAATCTGCCCCAGCTGCACTGCCCAGCCCTGTCACCACCCCCATCTGAACCATCATCCCTTCTTGTCTGGATTATCACTGCAGCCTCCTAACTGGTCTTCCCGTTGTTGCCCTTGCACCCTTCCACCGAGCATCTTCTGTTCAAAACAGGCAGGTGCCAGGCTGCGTGCACTCCATGTGGATGCTGCTGCCTGGTGCTGTGGAGCTCTGTTTTTACCCTGTAAAGTGTCCCAACACAGCAGCCAGAGTAACCTCACAGAATTGGGAGGCAGGTCAGTGTCACTCCTTAGCACAGCCCTCCTCGGGCTCCCACGTCACCCAGAGTAGAAGCGGAAGTCCCTACAACACCTGGTCAACCTGCCTTGGTCCCCGTACCTCTCACTTTCTTCCTGGCTCTCCTGCTCTTCCTCACTCAGACATGTTCCTGCCTCAGGGCCTTTGCATTTGCTGCGGTCGTTCCCTGGAATTCTCAACCTGCAGGTCTTCACGTGACTTATTCTTTTACTTCCTTCAGAACTTTGCCCAAATACTACCTCCTCCCTGAGGCCTTCCTTGACCACCCAGTGGAGCACATCTTAGCTCCTTTCATGGTTCTCTTCTTCATAGCACTTATTATGGAACATTTCAAATACTTAATGACATTTCATGTATTTCACATATCTGTTTGTTTTATTGCTACTGGAATGGAGGCTCAAGGGGACCAGGGTTTTTTGTCTGTCTTGCTTACTGATGTATCCCCAGCTTTGAACAAGGACCTGGTGTATGGCAGATATTCAATAAATACCTGTCAAATAAGGGACTTCCTTGGTGGTCCAGTGGTTAAAACTTCATGCTGTCAATACAGGGGGCACAGGTCTGATCCTGGATCAGGGAACTAAGATCCCACCTGCTCCCGGGCACAGCTGAAAAAAAAAAAATTGTCAAATGAATGAATTAATGAACAGTAAACAAATACCTTCTTCTTCTCCTTCTCTCCCTTCTTGAACTAGCCCTGGTCTCCTGGGGTGACTCTGGACTCCTGTCCAGAATCAATTAATAGCAACCCCTGCCCCCAGGAAGGGCCCTTGTCTGTCTACCCAAACCTCTGGTTTCCCTTATCTATAGTTAAGAGGGTGCCTGTGGCCCTTTTAATCCAATCACTGTGCCTCCTTTGATAACAGAGCTATTTCTTAGTAGTTCTCAGGGATGTCTCATGGTCCTTGGGGCAGAAGAGATGGTTGTGGGGTAGGGGAGAGGGCCAGAAGGACCTGACTCTCTAGCTATGCTCCTTGGCCTGGATGGTGCCTAGGAGTAAAAGAAAAGTTAAAATTTGGGAAATCAGTGCCTAGCTGGGGTGCCTTTGGTCCATAAGTCCTCATACTTGCTTCCTGCCTGTCTATTCAGCTCCCTTCTTATCTAAGTCACTCAGCCTGTATCCTCTCCCCCTGAGGGTTAGACCCTCAGGCATGATGCTCTGCCACCCCCCTGATCAGTGTGTTTTTTAAAAAATAGGTAAATAGCATGAAAGAGCTGTACCTGCTAATGGAGGAAGAGGAATTGAATGCCCAGCATTCTGATAACAAGACCTGCACAGGGGACAGCTGGACCCAAAACACGGTGAATTCTCAGCCCATTTCCAGTCCTGTCCTGTCCATTTGTTCCTTTGTCTGTTTGGTGATCGTGTCTTGTGGCTTTCTCTGACTGCAGTCCTACACCAGGGACTAGAGCTACGGAGGGTCATTGCCTGGTCACTGGCCCCAGATGCTCAGTACTGTGCAGTGCATAAGTCATTCCAGGGCAGTGATGGGTCAGATGATGGATTGTGGGGTCACAGGGAAGAGAGCAGTTAATTCTGTTCAGAGTGTAGGGGATGGTATTACAGAGAACGGGTTTTAGGTGGTAGGTTTTGAAAGATCAATAGGAGCTTGCCTAATAAAGAATAAGGAAAAGGCCATTCTGTACCAAAAGAACTGTGTATGCAGAGGTGCGGCAAGGTATTCTGAGACTGGCTGCAGCTTGGGATGTTCATACTGGGGTTAAGGACAGCAGGCTGGAGTGAGCTGTATGAAGAAAGATCTTGTGGCCTGGGATCAGGAAATTTCAAATCAAAGCAGGGGGTAGTGGAGGAGTGGGGTCAGGCTCCCAGGGGTACCCACACTAAGCTGGGTTACAGGTGGGAAACAGGTCATGTGCCCAGGAGAGAAGGTTAGGCCCAAGTCGGATAGTCAGGTAGACTCCAGGGTTCAGACTGCTCATCTGGCCCCTGGTGGGTCAGAGAATGCAGTTGCTGAGCAGGGAGAAAGACCCAGGCCTAGATGCTGCAGAGCCTCAGAGAAGCCAGGGCCCAGCTCAGCTTTAGGCTGAATAATTGGTGTAACCTCAGAATTTTGTGTTTATGTGAAGCTGGGGCATGTGTCAGCCTTGGAGGGGGCCTGGGCTAGGCTTGTTATGCCTGTTTTATGAAGAGATGATCCAGAGCAGTCGTGGGACTTGCCTGAGGCCTGGTAGAGTCCCACACTGAACTCTGGATGAGTTCCCAGTCCAGCCTCCCCTCCTTGCCGCTCTGAAAGTTCCTGACTGAGACCTTGCCCCCATCTGCAGCCCAATGAGTACATCAAGACACTGGCCGACATGAAGGTGACGCTGAAGGAGCTATGCTGGCTGCTCCGGGATGAACGCCGTGGTCTGACTGAGCTTCAGCAACAGTTTGCCAAGGCCAAGGCCACCTGGGAAACAGAGCGGGCGGAGCTCAAGAGCCATACTGCCCTGGTGAGTGTCTCACCATCAGAGACATCCTTCTCCTTGTCCCTGTCTCTGCCAAGGTCTCAGCTGTCAGACTGGGAAACAGGATGGCCAAGCCATGCTCCTAGAAGCATAGGAATCACTTTACTTACTTTGTGGCCCAGAAAAGGCAAGAGTCTTGACTAGATCACACAGCAAGGATACCAGAAGCAGTGGAGGCTGGGGGTCTCTGGGCTAGGAAAGGCAGGTGAGGGGTTGGCAGAGGAGCCTGGGGGCATCATGGGCACTTTTCCCACACCACAGGCTCACAGGCGAGGCCAGAACACTTAAATGCCTGTCTGCGCCTGACGGCATCTTCATCCTCACACCCAGACTTCTATGGCTTGCTGTCCTTGTAAAATCCCCTTAACTCTCTGCTCCCTGGCCCTGTTTTGCTCCGTCCACTCAAAGTGGGGGACTCCCCTCCCTACAAACCAAGTAATCAAAGGACCCTTAACCAGGAGCCCTGGGTATTTAGTCTCTTCTGTGTGCCTGGCAGCAAGTTAGCTGCCCCCTACTGTGGTCTGAGGAGTGTGAGGGTGGGCTTCCTCCCACTCAGAGTGCTCTCACCACCCCCATCCCGCCTGCATGGCCCAGCTTCCTCCCCGCTGCCCCTGTTGCAGGCTGCCTTCCCAGGCATCACGGGACCCTTGGAGGTGGGTACGCCGACTATCTTTGTTGGGCAAGTCACAAGACAGGCACAGAGGAGTTCAGTTTCTTCTCCAAGATCACCCAGCTAGTAAATGGCAGACCTGATCCTCACTCCCCAAACCTTTGCTCTCCTGGCTTCTCATGACCGTGATCTCCCCCTTCTTCCCAATTCTGAAACTGCTGGCTTCCCGGTGCCACCAGTCTGTCCTCCCAGCCTACCCTGCAGATCTCACAGCTCCCTTCCCATCTGCACTTTCCGCAGTGTCCACTGTTCACACTGCCCCGCAACCGCAGCCATTGCAGGGGCCCCTCCCCCGCGGGGATCTGACCACAGCCTGGGGTGTGGGGTGCCTTGACTCTATATGGCATCTTTACCTCCTGCTCCCCCCTCTCCCGAGCTTGGGACCAGGAAAGCCGTTACTCTTGAGTGATTCCTGCACACAATTTTCTATGTTTAGACTGGGCATATCTCCCACTCACTGTAAACCCTGGTAAGTGTTGATGAAATATCATGAGAAGCAATAACTAGGAACCTCTGATTTTGTAGCTATGTGACCTGGGAAAAGTAACCTCTCTGAACCTCTTCCCCCTTGGTAAAAATATCAAAAATGGTAGTTATCTTGCTGAGTTTTCTTGAGGATACACATAATGCCTGAAAAGCCCTTAGCATGGAGCTTGGTGTGTAGAAACTGCCACACAAGCTTTGATTGTGAGAAGAGACTAGTTCTAACTAAAGAGGTCAGCGTCGGCTCCTGGGTGAGGGAGTCCTCCAAGGAGAGGACCCTCCTCCCTTTGCCTACCCTCTGCTGGTGCCTGGGAGGGAAGATCATGGGAGGGGATGGCAAGAGGCCTCCCAGTGCCAGCCACCCAATTTGCTCTTCCTTCCCCAGATGGAGCTGAAGGCTGGGAAGGGGGCTGGAGATCGGACGGGGCCTGACTGGAAGGCAGCCCTGCAGAGGGAGCGGGAGGAGCAGCAGCACCTCCTGGCCGAGTCCTACAGCGCGGTCATGGAGCTGACGCGGCAGCTGCAGATCAGTGAGCACAACTGGGCCCAGGAGAAGCTGCAGCTGGTGGAGCGGCTTCAGGGTGAGAAGCAGCAGGTGGAGCAGCAGCTAAAGGAGCTGCAGAATCGCCTGAGCCAGGTGAGGCCTGCCTCAGCCCCAGCCGCCTTAAGCCATAAGCGGGGAGTTGCTATGGGCACAGACCAGAGGGAAGACTCCTTCAAGTGCTGCTGGATCCGTGTGCTCAGAGACCGTGGTGGGGACCAGGTCTTCCTTCCCACTGGTCTCATAGGCTTGCTTTCCGTGTGTTTTATTCCGAAGCAAGCTGTCTTCCAGTGTGGCCTCTTTGAATTTTGTGTTCACATCCTCACAGCTTAGCATTTGCAATGGGAAGAAAGTTTCCTTTTTCTCCACAGCTCTGATCAGCCAGGTATGAGTCATATGTCCATATCTAGAGACTACCAAAACCCTTGAACCAAGAGGGAAGAACCAAGGCTGGTTCCTCATGAAAATTAGCGTTCTCTGACCAAAAGAGATAAATAGGAAAAATAGTCATTGACTGTAGCCCCACTACAGTTAACACGTGCCTCACTTATCAAGCTCTGTGACTTTTTCCTTTGTTTATTATTTCAGTTGTATAAATCAGGGCTTCATCTTTATATAAGACTCAAATACTGCAAAAGCATACTCCCAACTCACTCCCTCCCTTTCTTGCTATTTAAATTTACATCCAGAGATTTTTTTTAATCATTAATTGAATCATAATATATATATATTATTTACATTTTGCCTTTTTCATAGAGAGCTGTTCACAACAGAGGGCAGAGGCATGCCATTCAGTTTAATTGCTGCTTAGCATACCTAGTGTGGCGACATCACTTTAATGTCATTCAGCTGCTGCTTAGCTGATGGAGCTGTTCCAGGAACTGCAGCATGAATTAACATAGTAATAACAACTATCACTGTATTTGAGATAATGACACTTATAAGGGTGCCTATAAATGGTTGGTTTTATGATCATTTGCCAAACCCACTTTGTTGGCTCAGAGCTGCTGTCCATTTGAAAGGTGGCTCCGAGCCCGTGATCTGGGTCATCTGGGCTGCAGAGTGGAGCCCGGGGAATGGCGCTGTACAAAACAGGGCCCTGCTCCCCAGCTTTGCCTGTATGTGACCACCTTCTTTATTCTTGTTCAGCTGCAGAAAGCTGCTGACCCCTGGGTCCTAAAGCACTCTGATCTGGAGAAGCAGGACAACAGCTGGAAAGAGGTGAGAGAGGTGGCAGGTTCCTGGTTACACTGCAGAATTCCTCGCTTGGGGGAAATGTGACCAGGAAGATGCTAACCCTGTCCCATAGGTCACATACCCTCACCCCCTTGGGCTCCTCAATCCTGAGGTCTCTACTTCATGATTCCAGCCTTAAGACCTGTGAAGGTCCCCTCCTTGCCTGCTCCCTTCTTCCATGCCTGGGGAGAAAGGTTAGGTATCTCTCTCTTTTAATTATGCTTGTCTCAAAAACAGGGCCTCCAAAAGAGCATTGTGATCCTGGGCAAGTCACTCTGTCTCTTTGGGCCCCAGTTGCCTCACTGGTAAAATAAAAATCATATTTTCTGCCTTAGCCCAGCCCAGCTTGTGGAGATTAATCAGTGAAGTTTGCTTCTGAACTCAGGGGCACTGTCCGTATAGCAACACACTGAGTAAAGAAACAGTGGCCATACAACCCCTTGCTCAACAGCCTGAGGATGTGGTGAATTAGATTTGGTTGCAGCACAAGCCAATTCTGGGAAACTGAAGTAGTAGAGGATTTCATTAGAGGCTCAAGAGGGCTAGTGATGCCAGGTCAGAAAACTGGTGCATGTCTTGGTTCTGGAACCAGGGTGGGGCAAACCCCAAACAAGACCTCAGGCCACTGCTTTCACCTTCAACTGAGCAGTGGCTACTGGTTGCTTTGTTGCAGCTGTTACATTCACAGTAAGTTCTAGATAGACTCTCTTGGGTTCTCCCTTGGACCGTGGATTGGCCAAGCTTTGATCACATACCTGTGGGGGGCGGGGTTAGATGCACTATAGCCAGAAACTGACCAATGGGCGGTGGTAACAATACTCTTGCTCTATAGGAGGAGCCTCAGGCAGAGACACTGTGGCCAGACTGACCCTTTTCTGTCTCTCTTCCGTGACAGACCCGCAGTGAAAAGATCCATGACAAAGAAGCTGTTTCTGAAGCTGAGCTTGGGGGAACCGGCTTAAAGAGGTGCTGGCAGCCCCGTCCCCTTGCCCTGTCCTCAGCCCCACCCCCTGCCCCAGCCCCCAGCCTGCGGTCTGTCCTGCCACTTTGCCTTTCTTCTTTACTCCATGTGCCCAGCACTGTACCTCCACTGAATTGAGAGAACACTTAGGAGCTGGGAAACTTTGGGTGATAGCAATGCTAGCCTGAGATTCTTTTTTTTTTATTCTAGTCATGGAAAATGGGCTCCAGCGTATCCTAGCTGGGAAAGAAACTGTTTAGCTCCTTTTGGGGTTCTTCCTGTCTCTGCAGTTTGGAGAGTCCTACTGGACCTCTATTCCTGGTAGTACTGAGTATCATCCTCTGGGCCCAGCCCTGTGCTATAGCCAAGGAAACCCCAGGGGCTCTCAAGATCATGTCTCCACCATTAGGAAACCCATGAAGAGAGTTGGGGTAATAGGACCCCACAGGGGCCATGTGAGCAGCCCAAAGCCAAGTGAGCCCTGGGGAGGCGGGTGGCTCTGGAACTGTGATGTGAGATTTGAATTTCAGCACTGCAGGTTCTAGCTCTGTGCCCTGGTGCTGTACTTCCCATCTCTATGTATGGGCTAACAGCAACTCCCCCCTAGACTTGTCCGAGGACTGAAGGGTCTGATGTGTGCAATGCTGTCACGTATGCCTGGCGCTTACAGTCATCAGATGGCACGCACACCAGGTCTGGGCCAGAGATTAAGTGGTATCCTAGATCATGTTATTATTTGTTGCTACTCAGTCATTTCTGACTCTCTGCGACCACATGGACTATAGCCTGCCAGGCTCCTCTGGCCATGGGATTCCCCAGGCAATAATACTGGAGTGGGTTGCCATTCCCTTCTCCAGGGGATCTTCCCAACCCAGGGATCGAACCTAGGTCTCCTGCATTGCAGGCAGATTCTTTACCGTTTGAGCCACCTGGGAAGTCCTAGATTGGGCTCCCCCAAAAGTAAGCCTTCACGCAAAGATTTGAGTGCAAATGGAACATTTGGGAGGGGATTCCAGGAAAAGTCTGGAAGTGAGACAGGAAAGGGAAGGCACCATAAAGGAGGTGTTATCAACTAGGTTACACGTGGGCAGCTGGAGCTATTTCACAAGATTGCTGGGAGCCAGAGTGGAGCGTGAGTTCTCCCACCTAAGGGGACCTGGGGACTGGTACCAAATTACCAACCCCACCCATGATTGCTTCCCTGGTAGCTCAGACGGTAAAGCGTCTGCCTCC
>SJYV01016939.1:361064-446532 GCA_006410875.1 Neotragus pygmaeus | reverse complement strand
CCTGTGCTATAGCCAAGGAAACCCCAGGGGCTCTCAAGATCATGTCTCCACCATTAGGAAACCCATGAAGAGAGTTGGGGTAATAGGACCCCACAGGGGCCATGTGAGCAGCCCAAAGCCAAGTGAGCCCTGGGGAGGCGGGTGGCTCTGGAACTGTGATGTGAGATTTGAATTTCAGCACTGCAGGTTCTAGCTCTGTGCCCTGGTGCTGTACTTCCCATCTCTATGTATGGGCTAACAGCAACTCCCCCCTAGACTTGTCCGAGGACTGAAGGGTCTGATGTGTGCAATGCTGTCACGTATGCCTGGCGCTTACAGTCATCAGATGGCACGCACACCAGGTCTGGGCCAGAGATTAAGTGGTATCCTAGATCATGTTATTATTTGTTGCTACTCAGTCATTTCTGACTCTCTGCGACCACATGGACTATAGCCTGCCAGGCTCCTCTGGCCATGGGATTCCCCAGGCAATAATACTGGAGTGGGTTGCCATTCCCTTCTCCAGGGGATCTTCCCAACCCAGGGATCGAACCTAGGTCTCCTGCATTGCAGGCAGATTCTTTACCGTTTGAGCCACCTGGGAAGTCCTAGATTGGGCTCCCCCAAAAGTAAGCCTTCACGCAAAGATTTGAGTGCAAATGGAACATTTGGGAGGGGATTCCAGGAAAAGTCTGGAAGTGAGACAGGAAAGGGAAGGCACCATAAAGGAGGTGTTATCAACTAGGTTACACGTGGGCAGCTGGAGCTATTTCACAAGATTGCTGGGAGCCAGAGTGGAGCGTGAGTTCTCCCACCTAAGGGGACCTGGGGACTGGTACCAAATTACCAACCCCACCCATGATTGCTTCCCTGGTAGCTCAGACGGTAAAGCGTCTGCCTCCAATGTAGGAAACCCAGGTTCAATCCCTGGGTCAGGAAGACCCCCTGGAGAAGGAAATGGCAACCCACTCCAGTATTCTTGCCTGAAAAATCCCATGGACTGAGGAGCCTGGTAGGCTACAGTCCATGGGTCGCAAAGAGTCGGACACGACTGAGCGACTATACTTCATGTCTATACATCATGTGAAATTTTTAGTTTCTGCTCAGTGGTAAAGAATCTGCCTGCAATGCAGGATACGTGGGTTCCATCCCTGGGTCTGGAAGATCTGGAGAAGGAAATGGCAACCCACTCCAGTTTGCTTGCCTGGGAAATCCTATGGACCGAGGAGCCTGGTGGGCTACAGTCCATGGGGTCACAAAAGAGCTGGACATGACTTCAGCAACTAAACAACAACTGGGTGGAGGCCAGGTGTGCTCCTGCAGACAGAAAAACAGCCGTCAGGTGGAGAATGGCAGGTGCTCGGAGCATGCAGTACTGCACGTGTAGGAGTGCGTGTGGAGGGAGTGAGAGGCAGGGCACCAACAGCATCTTTCACAAGAGGTGAGCAGGACTGTTGTGGTCCCAGCTCCGGTGAAGCGCAGGGACCAGCGAGGAAGACCAGAGTGCTTGCTCCGTATAAGGCATCTTCCACTAACTCAGCCGTTCTCTCTGCTCTTCCTAGGACCAAATCTGTTTCCTCCATGTCGGAGTTTGAGAGTTTGCTGGACTGTTCCCCGTACCTCGCCGGGGAAGCCTCCCGGGGCAAAAAGCTGCCCAACAGCCCTGCTTTTGCCTTCGTGGGCGCCCAGCCAGTGGACCCGGAGAAGGGTACCCCCGAACAGCCAGGGCTCTCGCCCCGTGACTGCAACCGCCTGGGCGCCCTGGGCTGCCCGGAGCCGGCGGGGAGGCAGATGCAACGCAGCTACACAGCTCCCGACAAGACGGGCATCCGCGTGTACTACAGCCCCCCGGTGGCCCGGCGCCTGGGTGTCCCCGTGGTCCATGACAGGGAGGGGAAGATCATCATCGAGCCGGGCTTCCTCTTCACCACAGCCAAGCCCAAAGAGTCGGCTGAGGCGGACGGGTTGGCCGAGAGCTCCTACAGCCGCTGGCTCTGCAACTTCTCCCGGCAGCGCCTAGACGGGGGCTCTGGGGGCGGTCCCTCGGCGGCGGGGCCTGGCTTCCCGGCAGCCCTGCATGACTTCGAGATGTCGGGGAACATGAGCGACGACATGAAGGAGATCACCAACTGCGTGCGCCAGGCCATGCGCTCGGGCTCGCTGGAGCGGAAGGTGAAGAGCACGTCCAGCCAGACGGCGGGCGTCGCCAGTGTGGGCACGCAGACCATCCGCACGGTCAGCGTGGGCCTGCAGACCGACCCGCCCCGCGGCAGCCTGCACGGCAAGAGCTGGTCGCCGCGCGGCTCCTCGCTCGTGTCCGTGCGCAGCAAGCAGATCTCATCCTCCCTGGACAAGGTGCACGCACGCATCGAACGGCCCTGCTGCTCACCCAAGTACGGCTCGCCCAAGCTCCAGAGGCGCTCTGTGTCCAAGCTGGACGGGGCCAAGGACCGCAGCCTGTGGAACCTGCACCAGGGCAAGCAGAACGGCTCGGCCTGGGCCCGCTCCACCACCACGAGGGACAGCCCTGTGCTGAGGAACATCAACGACGGGCTGTCCAGCCTCTTCAGCGTGGTGGAGCACTCGGGGAGCACGGAGTCGGTCTGGAAACTTGGCATGCCCGAGGCCCGGGCCAAGCCTGAGCCGCCCAAGTACGGCATCGTGCAGGAGTTCTTCCGCAACGTGTGCGGCCGGGCGCCGAGCCCCACGGCGTCCGCGGCTGGGGAAGAGGGCGCCAAGAAGCCGGAGCCCCTCTCCCCCTCCAGCTACCATCCACCCGAGGGCATGGCTAGGATCCTGAACAAGAAGGTGGGCAAGTCGGGCGGCAGTGAGGAGGCCAGGCTCTCCGTGCTCCCGCAGGTGGGGAAGGATGGTATCACTCGAGATGGAGATGGAGCCACGGTCCTTCCCAATGAGGTAGGTGGGTTGGGGGCGGGGTGCCCTTTTTCTTTTGAGGTGAGTTTGGCTTATAAGGTCCCAACTCTTTGGTTTTCAAACTCAGGCGTGTGGTTTGTGTGTTTCAATAAGTCCCTGTGTTGGTCTGGGATGGGGGTTGGAAGGCCTCCGTCCTGGAACAGCAGACCTGATGGACACACCGTCTGATCACTAGACGCCTGAGCATGGCTTACCCATGCTCACCCCCAGAGACTGCCAGCATCCCCTCCGAGGAAGAAGCGTGTGCACTGCTCTCCCATCACCCAGCGGTGTGCCCGCTCCCTTGATTCATGAGAGCCAGTTGTGGACCTCTCTGTGTTCAGTGGTGTCGACTTAGTACCCTGAGAGGATTTGCTTCTTGGAAACGAGTTGCTGAAAATCAGCGCTTCTCCTCTCACTCCTGGGAAACCAGCCTTTAAATATGTCCTGGCACACCACTGCCCCCACCCCCACCAAGACTCCATCCCCAAGGGCTTCCATTCTGAGACCCTTCTGTTGCTCATTCCGCTCCGGATATCAATTTCAGATTTAGTTAAGGTTTATGTGCATATTAGTAAAACATATAAGTTAGCATTGCAGAACGGGAAATTGGATGTTATACCATGGAACCCAAGGGCAAGGATCCAAAGGCCCCAGTGGCTGCTCTGTCTCCCTCTCCAATCTTTGACAAAAAGAAATATATATATATATATAATTTGTCTGTCCATGCCAGGTCTTAGTTGCAGCTCTCAGGATCTTTTAGTTGTGGCATGCAGAATCTAATTCCCTGATCAAGGATTGAACCCAGACCCCCCTGTGTTGGGAACTTCCAGTCTTAGCCACTAGACCACCATGGAAGTCCCTTCCTCTCCTCTCCTTTGAGCTTCATTTTCTCTGATGTCCTCTTTCTCCTTCCCTCTCTGTTGTATTTGCATATGGTCCAGGTGGGCTCTCCTTACTCTGCTTTTATAACATTTTCTGGTTCAAGCACTTAAAAGAGATGGAGTCAAATCCCTGTGTCCCAGTTCCACATTTCAGGAAGAAACTGGTCTAACTTGGCCCAGTCAGCTGTGGTCAGGGGTGGTATTATGGTCTGCAGCACAGGGAGCGAAGGAAGGTTGTAGGTGGGGGCACAGAGAGATGGCATGGGCTGGAATTGACTCATGTGATTTGTATAGTTTCTATGTTTAGCTGGATTCTAGGTTTTCCCTATTGTACATAATACTGTGGTGAACATCTTGACACAAAAAACATTTTTCCATATTGCAGATTATTTCCTTAGTTTTTTTAAATTAATTATTTTAATTGGTTATTTCCTTAGTTTTGAGTTGTAGAAATGGGTAAATTGTTAAAGTATTTGATAAGTGTTGCTGAATTTCCTTTCCAAAGACTTTGTCAAGTTTCTAGAACCCCCAAGAGTATATGGTGAGTGCTTTATTTCCCTATACTCTGGCTGCATTAAATTAAAAAAAAAAACTTTAAAATATGTATTCCTATTTTTTTAACTTAAAAAACCTTTCCTAGTTTAATATACATACTGTAAAAAATATGGCTTATTGAACTCTTACAAACTGAACATAGCCATTATATTAGAGTTCCTTGGAGAAACTTGAGTAGGCTTTGTGGTTATGCGTGCGTGAGTGTGTGTGTGTGTGTGTGTGTGTGTGTGTGTAGAGAGAGAGAGACAGACACAGAAAGACTGAGTCCAGAGGCCTGAGAACAGAAGAGCCAATGGTATGGTTCCAGTACAGCACATAGAGCTGATGTCGTTCCAGTCTAAAGGTCATCAGGCGGGAAGAATTCTTTCTTACTCACGGAGAGTCAGCCTCTGTGTTCTGTTCAGTACGCCAACTGATTGGATGAGGCTCACCCACGTTAGAGAGAGCAAGCAGCTTGACTCTGTCTACTGCTTTAAGTGTTAATCTCAGTCAAAAGCATCCTTGCAGAAGTACCCAGGATAGTGTTTGACCAGGTATCTGGACCTGTGGCCCAATCAAGCTGACACAAAATTAATCATCATAATCACATAACCACAACTGTATCATGAAACCAGAAATACAAAGCTGATTGTATTTTGCATGTTGGTTGACCCAAACATTTTTCAGTATGTAAAATGCTTATTACCCATTGATCCAGTAGTTCTCTTAAGAATGTAGCCATGGAAATTTTTACAGAGGTGGATATGTATATAAAGAAATGTATTGCATTATTAATAAAAATTGCTAAGACTTACTAGGCACTATGCCAACAGTTTGTTATGATCACAACAGACTTTGAGGAAAAAATCAAGGCTCAGAGACGTTAAAAATCTTGTTCGAGGTCACACAGCTGGTAAGTAACTGGGCTGGAATTTGAACCAACCAATCAAGTTTTACAGCAGCATGTTTTTGAGTTTTTTTGAAATATAGTTGCCATACAATATTATATAAGTTACAGGTGTGTAATATAGTGATTCATGATTTTTAAAGTTTATACTCCATTTGTAATCATTATTGACTATATTTCCTGTGCTATAAAATATATCCTAGTAGCTTATTTTTACTCCTAATAATTTGTACCTCTTAATCCCCTACCTCTATATTGCCTCTTCCTCCTTCCCTCTTACCATTGGTAACCATGAGTTTGTTCCCTATTATCTGTGGGTCTGATGCTTTTTTGTTATTCACAAGTTTGTTGTATTTTTTAGATTCCACATATAAGTGATGTCATTCAGTATTTGTCTTCCCCTAACTTAACTTTACCTAGTATAATGCCCTCCGAGTCTATCCACAGTACTACAAATGGCAAAATTACTTGTTGAGTAGCATTCTATCCATTCATCTGTTGATGGACACTTAGGTTTTCATATCTTGGCAATTGTAAATAATGTATAGCAGCACTTTTAACCATTATCCCTGTGTGTTGGTAATAGTAAAAAAATTAGAAACTACTTAAAACACACATACAAAATGAATTGGATAAATAAACTATTTCCTTTCAGTGGAATACTATGTGGCCATTAAAAAGAAAGAGATCTGGACATACATAATGACAAAAAAGTATCCATGTCTTTGCAATTACAAAGTAAACTATAGGAGTTGAGATAATTTTGGTGAAGGTATGTTCCAGAATTTATTTATGTATATTCCAGAATTTATTATATTCTGGAATGTTTGGGGTTTTTTGCTTTGCATTTTTGTCTGTACTGGGTCTTATTTGTGGCACACAGGCTTTCACTAGTTGCAGTGTGCAGGCCTCTCTCTAGCTGCAGTGCATGGGCTTAGTTGCCCCGTGACATATAGGATCTTAGTTCCTCGACCAGGGATCGAACCCAAGTCCCCCTGCATTGGAAGGTGGATTCTTAACCACTGGACCACCAGGGAAGTCCCTGGAACGTTATTCATGAACACTCATTACTGCTTTATTTATGAACGTTCATTACTGCTCTAATGGAAGAAAATAAGTTTTTAAAATTGGTTCAAAGAGGGGCTACACCTCCTAGGAACTGATCCTGGGGCACAGCTGAGTCCAAATTCCTTGCTGGCTGGGCCACCCAGTCCTGGGGCGGGCGGTCAATGCCTCCAGGCTCCTCCTGACTTCTCTCTCTCCCCACAGGATGCAGTGTGTGACTGCAGCACCCAGTCTCTCGCCTCCTGCTTCGCCCGGCCATCCCGCTCTGCCATCCGCCACTCTCCTTCCAAGTGCAGGCTGCACCCTTCAGAGTCTGGCTGGGGTGGGGAGGAGCGGGCAGCCCCGCCCAGCGAGTGATAGAGCAGTGGAGCTCCTCACCTCGACCAGCCCCTGCCCCTGGACAGCCGAAGGGAACCAGTGGAGAGGAGACGCTTGGCGCCCGCAAGCTCCCTGCATCTCTCGCCCTGGAGGGCTGCACCTCTGCCATGGAAGCGCTTTCCCAGCCAGGTAAAGCGGGGTCTCCTGCTGACTGCTGGGTGGTGACCTCTGACTTCCCAGGGGAAGGCAGCGAGTGGGAGAAGGACCAAAACTGGGCTTCGGAAGCGTCTCCAGAGAGATCCGTTGAGAGCTGATTCCTGGGTCGTAAGTTGGGAGAGCCTTGCCTGGTTCCGCCCACACCCACTTCTCAGAAGAGCCAAGGAAAGGATCCACTTCCAGCCATGCGCCTCAGGGAAAAGGGCTCACAGAGATGTTCCCGGCCAACCACATCCCTCTTCATGGGGAGGAAACACCGATGAGACGAACAGGCTTTGCTCTAGGGCTCAACATGGGGTGTCTGGTGGAGCTGAGCTGGGCGTCACCCCATCCCTCTCTTCCCTCCGCCACCACCTCCTCCTTCCAGCCCTGCTGCTCTGGATTGCCGCAGTTCTAGGGGATATGATAGGGCAGTAGCCACAGTCGGGTATCTGCTTGGAATCCTGGGGCCCTGGATCTCCCTGCCCGTAGCTCAGATGCAGCAAGACCTAGAACGTCAGGTAGAAATGTGTGGGGCCCAGGGTCAGGGAGCCACTGGAACTACCTTTCTTGCTAACGTGACCTGGGGAAACCCCAGCCTTCCCAGGAGACTCCTTGAGGACAGACATAGGTAGAGTCCATCTCAAGACCAGGTGCACAGATAAATAAATGTCTAATTGCCCACTGCCTTGATTGCTGGGGGCTCTTTCCCCAGCAACCTGGAGGGGTGCCACATCTCTACTGTGTTTACATCCTGCAGCTGGTGGAGGGCAAAGATGTTCCCAAAAAGAGACTCCCAGTTAGCCAGATCAGGCCTAGGAGACTTCCACGAGGCCAGTGCCCCAGGACATGGCAATAGACTAGGGCCTGGAAACACATTTCTTGCCTAGGTTGTTTATTTTGAGTTTTTCTTACTATAAATATTTAAGGTGGTTTTACTTTATTTTAATAATTTAATTTATCCCAAAGTCCCTAAGGTAATTTATTGGAGGTTGAGACATGTACTCTCATCACTGGGACAATGCAAGGCTTTAACATGATGGATGGGTGTAGGGTCCCCTCTGTGGACAAGGCAGCTCAGCAGGTAAGCTCTGGTCTCCTGGTTCAGGTTTGGAGGGGGCCCTAGCAGAGTTCTTCACAGATCTGCTGACCCTTTGGCCTCAGAGCACCACTTGTATGCTCCACACCTGCTACTTGCCCGGCCCCCAGCCGTGAGTTTGTAAATACTCACAGACAGGACAGAGGGGTGGACCAGCAGCACTGCTTCCCAATCACTTCCCATTTTCCTTCTCATTTTCCTCCCTCCTGACACCTTTTTTTTTTGGTTTCTAATGAGTCCAACACAGATTACTAAGGCTTTATCAAGAGCATGGAGATCTCTCCAAGTTCCCTAAGTGAGAACTCGCAGGAAAACAGGACTGAACTTCGAGAATGTTGTTTATGCAGCTTTGCACATGGATCTGAGTGTCTGCCAGCCTGCCTCAGTTCTCACCAGCCTCCAGCCTTTTAACCAGCCTCTTCCTTAGCCTTATGGACTCTCCAGGCTCATCTCTCAGCCCCAGGCCCCCTGTCCACCCTTCCCCCTGTTGCATGTGAGCTGTCTAAGCCATCGGGCGGATTGCAGCACGGCTCATTGCAGTGGTGATAGGGCAGGGGAACGTGGAGGGCCTCCCCCTTGGTGCCAGTGAACCCATTCTGGTTGCATACATACTTGCATATCTGCGTGTAACTGGTTGGGGGCTCAGAATGAAAACATCAGGATAAAGTGGCTTATCTGTGAATTTTCTATCAGGAAGACCAAAAGCCGGCAGCTTTGCTAGTGTGTCCCCAGGACTCAGGAGATGCCTCTGCGCTCCCACCCACCAGCCTCCAGTCTTGCCCTTTCTGGGGCACCTGGATCAGTTACCCAAATACCTTCATCTCCATTGCCTATCGGCAGAACTTCGTTAGTACAACCAGCCACTTCCTCATACCATAGTGACCTGTGTGGGCAGAGCAGGCAGGTCAGTGGAGCCAAGGGCCAGGCCCCTCTGGGATGCCAGTGCTCCCACCCAAGAGGTCAGGGGGCCCCTCCAATGCTATCTCCAAGGGAAGGGGGTTCACACCAGGCCACAAGCTACCAGAGGCCTTTTGCCACCTCCCTGGGCTGCAGAGGGCCAGGGAGGCTGCACTTCTAGCCTTGGGGAGGAATCCTCTTGAGACCTGGACCCTGCTGACTGCTCAGCCTTACCATCATTGTTCTCATCCAAGATTGTCCTTGCGTTCTCGTTGTCTTAGCGCCTGGCCGCCCAGCCCTCAGCCAGTGTCAGAGACCTCAGACCTTGGTTTTCAGTAAAGTCCCAGTTTCTGCTTCCTGCATACCACTGGGCAAGGTCACTCATCACTGTTCCTACAGAAGCCTGTGGACATGGGGCTTGATGAGGTTGAAAATGTTACATGTAAATATTGGTTTGATTTGGGTTTTAGCATTTTAATTAGTAACTGGTTGTATTTTCCTTTTTTGGGGTGGGGGGTTGTCTTGTAAAAACTCTCTACTCTTTTGGAATGTAATTTCTAAGTTTGTTTCTTCAAATGCCTTTTAAGTCTTGGTAACATTCCCGANAAATCAGTTCTGGGTGTTCTTTTAAAGGAATGATGCGAAAGCTGAAACTCCAGTACTTTGGCCACCTCATGCAAAGAGTTGACTGATTGGAAAAGACTATGATGCTGGGAGGGATTGGGGGCAGGAGGAGGATGGGACGACGGAGGATGAGATGGTTGGAAGGCATCACCAACTCGATGGACGTGAGTTTGAGTGAACTCCAGGAGTTGCTGATGGACGGGGAGGCCTGGCGTTCTGAGATTCATGGGGTCACAAAGAGTCAGACACGACTGAGTGACTGAACTGAACTGAATTGAACTGAATCTGGTCCTAGAGTTAGAGAATGAAATGAACTGAGCATGTTCTTCTGGTTGCTGGAAAAGAATACAACCATGCAAATAGCTAGGTACTATGGTATTGAGACCACCAAGTATAGCACTCTTGGGGATGGGCCAAGATGATTAAAAGACTGGGCCTCGTAACACCACACCCCTCAAGACAGGTGACAGTGAACAGGAGTCAGCACTCCCTCATAATATCCTCTCCTTCAAGAAAGAATTCATATTTGAAGGCAGAAACAAAAAAGGAAACTCAGGAGGGTCCGGCTCCAGTGGTGACGGTAATCACAGTATGTTTGCCAGTGTAGGGGTGTACACTGTGTAGAGGTATTAATCCAAAACCTGAAGTTCTAACTTAACCCTTCTTTTAATCTATTTCTAAATGTTGCATTTATATAGGGCATGTTCCTGTGACCTCTTGTGGAGCAAGACTGTAAAAACTGTTCAAGGACAAATGTTCAGGATGTATTAGTTTTATTATGTACTTTAACAAGCAGATTGTAAAAAGAAATAGCCATCCACCAACAGAGGAATGGATAAACTGTGATATATGCATCCACTCAAATGCTATTTAGCCACAATGAGGAATGAAGTACTGATACACGCTGTAATGTGCTGAACCTCAGAAAACGTATGTTCAGTGAAAGAAGACAGACTCAGAAGGTCACATATTGTATGATTCTGTTTATATGAAGTAGCCAGAATGGGTAAATCCAGAGATGCAGAAAACAGATTGGCAGTAGCCAGGGGGTGGGAGTGGATGGAATGGGAAGTAACTGTTTAATGGGTACCAGGTCTCCTTTTGCCGTAATGAAAATGTTTTGCAGCAAGATTCCCAGACCTGTTCACTTTTAAATGGCTAACTTTATGTTGTGTGAATTTCACGTTGATTTTTAAAATTTAAAGACAGAAGTAGCCATTTTTTTGTAAATTAAAAAAACAAACTCTCTGTGTGAACAAAGAAAAAATCCCAGAAGATATGTTAACAGCCTAGAATTACGAAAAACAAGTTTAATTTTAATCTTTTTGCCCATTTTTTTCCAATTTTTCCACAATGAACACATGCATTTCTTTTTATATTGAGAAAAAATATAAATGATGGCATTTGAGTCTATTAATAGATTTAATTAGGAAACCATGCTCATGATTAACATTATGTAGTTAATCTGTGGCAGTTTTCCTATTGCAGAATTAAATTTTCAATAAGAATAAGGGGTTGTGGGATATATTTCACTATTTTTAAAATATAATAATTTGTACACGTGCACACAAGATTTCCAATATGAATGAAAATATGTCTAAATTTGTTAAGAAGACAAGCATTTCAGTTCTAAATCCTGAATAAGTCCTGATTGTGGTGTTGAAAAAGACTCTTGGGAGTCCCCTGGACTGCAAGGAGATCAAACCAGTCACTCCTAAAGGAAATCAAGCCTAAATATTAATTGGAAGGGCTGATGCTGAAGCTGAAGCTCTAATACTTTGGCCACCTGATGCGAAGAGCCAACTCAATGGAAAAGACCCTGATGCTGGGAAAAATTGAAGGCAAAAGGAGAAAGGGGTGGCAGAGGATTACATGGGTAGTTAGCACCACTGACTCAATGGACATGAATTTGAGCAAACTCCAGGAGATAGTGAAGATCAGAGAAAGCTGGCATGCTGCAGTCCGTGGGGTTGCAGAGTTGTACATGACTTGTCGACTGAACAACAAGCTCTAAATCCCCAGTAAATCTACATAGAGTATGTGTTGCAATAACTAAAGGGGTCAAAGCCCTACTGGGCCTTTGATCCTGGAGCTGATGATGACTTCCATGGGATACCACAGTATCAGGAGGGCTGACTCCAAGGTCTCCCCACATCTGAAAAGAGGTTGAAGAGCCAGTAAGAGCTCTAAGGCTCATTTGGAATAACAGGAAGCCTCTTGTGAAAATTTGGCAGGAAATGAGGACTAACGGCTCTCAGAAAAGGAGGTGGCTCTATGTAAAATGGGTTGGACAACACTGGTGCATCTGATCCATGCTCCTTGAGGCCCCAAGGGTGACCACATCTTTGCTGCTGGCTGGAAGACATTCAGCATCTCGCTTTCCCGGTATTTTAAACTGTCCTCAGTACATGTCTCATTCAAAAGTGAATTATGACAAAGTTGTAAAATAAAGGTTTATATCTCTAGTTTTGGGGTTTTTTTAATGCCTCTTAAGCATTGGGAGCCATGGGGAATCCCTCAATAGATCCCACAGCTAGTTTGTTATGACAGCAGTTTTTCTTGCCCTCCATCTTCTCTCCTAACTACAATTTCACCTCAATTCAACTCTTCTTTCAAACTCCAGCTTAAAAGTCCCCTCCTAGGTGAAATCTTCCCTCCCCAGTGATGGCAAATAAATTGATCCCACATTGTGTTCCCCAGTCTTTGTGCCTCCTTTACAGGACTTATCACATTATTTCTATTAAAGTATACTCTTTCAGACTTAAAATCACTATTCCCATGCAAATACAAAATGAAATTGTGCCAAAGATTTTATTCAACTCACTCATTAATGAGAAAACCAGTAAGATGTTAAAGCAAGTTCATTTTGACTGAGAGATTTATATGTTCTGCCTGGTAAAATTCATTTGCATTGCTAAGAACGTGAATTATTTGTATTGCTATTAGCTTCCTAAAATTTAACTTCTACTCTCACAGTTTTAAAATAGCCTAGTCAATAGAAAAATCAGTAAAATAGAATAAAATAATCGCCAAGGGACGGGGGAGCCTGGTGGGCTGACGTCTACGGGGTCACACAGAGTCGGACACGACTGAAGCAACTTAGCAGCAGCAGCAGCAAGGTTCCCCCAGACAATGCCCAACACTCTACTGAAAGGACATCCAATCATTTCTTTTGACCATTTCCAAGTCTTGAATGTTTTTTGACACTTTTATCACTTGTATATCTGTCCACAGGCCTGCTAGAATAAGAACTCAGAGCTAGATCTTCAGATACTTGTTCATTACTGAGCTCCTTTGTGCCAAGCTCCAAGCAAAGATTTTAACAGATACAAATGTGACACAAAGGCAAAAAAAGTATCTTCCCAGAGCAACCTATTTAGCATATGTTAAACATATCTAAGCAAATAATTTGTGTACAATATATAAGAGCTATATGTTTGGGACTTCTCTCGAAGTCCAGTGGTTAAGACTCCAGGCTTCCAGTGCTGGGGGTGTGGGTTTGATCCCTAGCCAGGGAACTAATGCTGTCTGGCATGGTCAAAAAGGGCAAAAAAGCTATATCATTGAGGAAAATTAATCAGCAATATCAACAAAATGGAACAGTGAGAGAACTGGGAAACAAAAGGCACAACTGGCATTATTCTTAAGAAAGAAGTGATCCCACTCATTCCTAAGGCAAAATCCACTTGTGATTTCCCAAAGAAGAATTCAGTCCAACCACACACACACACACACACACACACACACACACACACACACATTTCTAAATGCCACTCACCATTGGTATGTTGGGAAGAGGGAAACTGAAGAAGCTACAGAGAAGAGGAGACAATATTGATAGGTAATATTTACTGAGCACATTATCTTTAACCCTTACAAGCACCTAATGACCTAGATACTTTTATGAATCTGTGAATGAGAGGAAATTTTCCATCCTGCCTCCTAAGTTCTTGTGGCTAGACTAATAATAAAATTGACCCAAGAAAGACTAACAGGAGAAAAAGAAACAAATTTAATTCATGTGTACAGAAGTGTTAAGTCAATTCGATCATGTCCGACTCTGTGTGACCCTATGGACTGGAGCCCGCCAGGCTCCTCTGTCCATGGGATTCTCCAGGCAAGAATACTGCAGTGGGTTGCCATGATCTCCTCCAGGATATCTTCCCAACTTGCATATCCCACAATACTTGCATATCCTTCATTGGCAGTTGTGTTCTTTTACCACTAGCACCAGAACTAGGACCTAAGAAGTGCTCAAAGCAGGCAGCTTTTTTATTTTGTAGACAAAGAAACAATACATTTGTGAGGAATTAACAGAATAAACAAATCAGGCTTTGAATGCTTCATCAGTGAAGCATCTAAACAAAGTTTGGGCGTGGGGTAGTAAATTAAAAGAAGAAAGAAGGTTTGTTCATATTCAACCTTGCCTGCCATTTCAGTAAACAAAAGATGTTGTGGGTCCTAAAGCCATCAGCCACTGGAGTTGGCCCTGATGGTGTGCCCTGAGGAGAATTCAGAATGGAGAAAAACTGGATACAGGCCCTAGACAGTTAAGATGCATATTAAGGAATGTTTTCAATAAGTCCAGACTCTTAGATCTTCCTCTACATAGAGAAGCACTAAAATCATTAACTTGAGATGCTAGTTTTTTGTAATCTTTTGATGTTTGACTGTATGTTTTGTTTTGAGCAAGAACCCCTATACAGCCTGGTTCCTTCCTTACCTCTTTAGAACAATTCCTTGGAGCTGTCTGAGAGACTGCCATCCCAGCTACAGTCCTAACTAAGGTGACCAAATAAAATATAATTCCCAACTTGCAGGCTATACATTTTTTTTTTTCAGTCAACACTCCAGAAGTATAGAGTGCACCTTTCATATGAGAGATTTATTTCCTACTTTCAGGAGACAGAAAGGAGGACCAAACTTTGAATTAACTTTAGTTCAAAAATAATCAATAGGCCATTGAGGAGTATTTTGGAGCAGCCTGTCCTTGGCCCCAACAAATCCCTTTTTATAGATGAGGAAACCAAAGCACACTGAGGTCACACAGTGCTAAATCTTGCCCTCTAGGAGCGGCAGTCCGTGGGGTCACAAAGAATCAGACACGTCTGATTCAACTGAATTGAATTGAACTCCCTACTAGCTTCAGTGCTGCTGGAAGGCCAGGGACTGTTTTTGGCTTTGGGGTTGGAGTTGTTTTGTTCTTAATTCTGTGTTGTTGTTGTTTTAATTCTATACTGTTTTATTTTCATTTTACCTAGTGTTGTGTCCTTTATTTTGCCTATATTAACCTCACAAACATTAAGAGATATCCCTTGATTCTAGTTTGCTACAGTTGGGTAAAGAAGTCTCTTGTCAATTTGTATTTATCTGTTGTGATTTGTAAGTGCCTTTTGTTTATTCAGTCATTCATTTCACAGACTTTATTTGAGCTCCTTGCTTGACCCAGGACCTCCATGAAGCAGCTGGATTATGCCCAGTCTCTGCCCTCACTGGGTTTAGTCAGGGCCTAGGGACACTGTAAACTGTGTTATTATGTCTATGCATGTGTGCATGCTCAGTCACTTCAGTTCTGTCTGACTCTTTGTGACCCTATGGACTGTAGCTTGCCAGCTCCACAGTCCATGGGATTTTACAAGCAAGAATACTAGAGTGGTTTTCCATGCCCTCCTTGGGGGGTCTTCCTGACCCAGGGATTGAACCCATATCTTTTGCATGGGTCTCCTGCATTGCAAGCAGATTCTTTATCACTGAGCCACCAGGGAACCCCTCTATTATATCTATGCCTGATACCAAAATAAATACTTAATAAACATTTTCGCTGTACTGAAACTCCCTGTTTTTTTTGCTCTCCAGATTTGTAAATGGAGAATTTCCTGCTGGTTCCTCTGGCTCAGGCTAATATCCAGATACTAATGAATGGGGTTTAGAGAACTTAAGGACGAGTTACCATCTTAAACAAATGAGTAACAGAATATAATTTTGTTTCACATTTCAAATTTGTTATAAATATCAGAAATGGAAATGTCACTCGGCTCTATTTTTCTCTGATTCAAGTTGTACTCACCGAGGAATAAATGATCTTAAGAATAGGCCAGGACTTGTTTGATTGATATTATGTGGAGATAAGAACACAGGCTTTACTGTAGCTCAACTATTCATGAATTAAAAATCAATCAGGGGTTTCACTGGTGGCTCAGTGGTAAAGAGTCTGCCTGCCAATGCAGGAGACACGAGTTCGACCCTCGATCTGGGAAGATCCTACATGCCTAGGAGCAACAAAAGCTGTGCACCACAGCCGCTGAGCCTATGCTCTGCAATGAGAGAAGCCACAGCAATGAGAAGCCCTTGCACTGCAACAAACAGTAGCCCCCACTCACCACAACTAAAGGAACGACCTTACAGCAACGAAGACCCGGCAGAGCCAAAAATAAATAAAAAAAATTCTAATCAATCAATCGGAAACACCGGCTTTAGAATCAGAGGGACTTGAGCCCAGTTGGTGCCTCTGCTAGCTTTAGGCAGGTTACTTCTCTGATCTTCAGTGTTTTCATCCGAATAATAAAAATAAAACCACACTTCTAAAAATATGATTGAAGGATGAAATATAATAATATGAGTGTTTAGAATCTAGAACACATTAGTCGCTACTGTAAACTAGTTAGAATTTTTGATGTCTTTTTTTCATGATATAAACACACAGGCATTTTAAACAAAGAAACAGTGCAGTTATATCCTTCTACCTCCACCTCTCACTCCTCACCACCTTCTTATCCAAGGACAGAGCATGGTGTTTCAAGGCTAGTCTTCAGGGACTTCCTTACTGGTCTAGTGGTTAAGACTCCATGCTCCCAATGCAGGGATCCCAGGTTTGATCCTTTTCCAGGGGACTAGATTCCACATGATGCAACTAAGACTTCACCACAACTGAAGATCCTGAGTGCCACAACCAAGACCTGACGCAGCCAAATAAATAAATTAATTAATTAAAGAGGATAGTAGAGATACCAAAAACTTCAAACTAGTAAACCTGGAAAAGTCTTTAATAGATATCAAAACATCTTGTGGCAATTACTTAAAAGAATATATTTATCAAGAGCCAGCAGGCACTCACTAAGAACAAGTCATGTCAAATTTTTTAAATGTTCATTTTTCAATAGTATAACTAACGCCATAAATAACTTATTTTGTTTCAGAAGGAAATTTAACAAAACCCTTACTGGATTATCATGCCAAAATACACATGCTGATCAATGTCCCAAACTGGCCTCTGCAAATTGGCAAGTCCCTTGGTATATTCACCATTGTTGAGATTCTGACCTTCAGCCTGGCTCACTCAGAAACTCGATCTCTTCCTGCTTACAAAATCCCTGAGAAACTGATTAAAACCAAATGCTTTTTGTCATTTTAACAGTGCTATATTGAAATTACACACAGAAAAAAAGCCCATGGTGTAGGGTAAATCTTAGCAGCCTATTCTCTCCCTGTGGGTCTATCACATGAGTAGCTGAATCTTCAGAATGTGTCTATATGAATGTGGAATCAGATATAACAAAGAGAATTTGTTAAGTGATCCAAATATCCAACTTTGAACAGAGATATTCTATCAGGAGGCTTGACAGAAGGCTAGAGAAGTGAGGCTGATGTTGGTCTCAAGGATCACTTTTGTTTCTCCACAGCTGATTCCACACCCTTATGATAGATACATCCTCTCTTTAGACATATTAATATTGATATTAAGCATTTCCTGATGTGTGGCTACAGAATTTAGGCGGCTGCAGCCTGCGCACTAAGAGCAGGTGGCTACAGCCAAGAGGAGCTACCACACATCCAAGGTCAGGGGCAGTGGCCTAGAGTGCCAGGCTGCAACAGTGCAGGATCAGCCAAGAGGAGCTACCCAGCATCCAAGGTCAGGGGCGACAGCCGAGAGGAGCTATCCTGTGTTTGAGGCCAGGGACAGCGTCCAGGAGAAGCTACCCCGTGTCTGAGGTCAGGGGCGATGGCCGAGAGGAGCTACCCCACATCCGAGGCCAGGGACGGCAGCCAGGAGGAGCTACTCCACGTCTGAGCTCAGGGGTGATGGCCGAGAGGAACAACCCCACACCCGAGGCCAGGGGCGGAGGCTGGGAGGAACAACCCCATGACCAAGGAGTGGTGGCTCCGTGGGCACAGGAGGGCCTAGAGGAGCCATCCCACGTTGAAGGTCAGGAAGGGCGGCAGTGAGGAGATACCCCTCATCCAAGGTAAGGAGAAGCAGCTGTGCTTTACTGGAGCAGCCATGAAGAGATACCCCATGCCCAAGGTAAGAGAAACCCAAGCAAGATGGTAGGTTTTGCAAGAGGGCATCAGAGGGCAGACACACTGAAATCATACTCACAGAAAACTAGNAGATACCCCTCATCCAAGGTAAGGAGAAGCAGCTGTGCTTTACTGGAGCAGCCATGAAGAGATACCCCATGCCCAAGGTAAGAGAAACCCAAGCAAGATGGTAGGTTTTGCAAGAGGGCATCAGAGGGCAGACACACTGAAATCATACTCACAGAAAACTAGTCAACCTAATCACACTAGGACCACAGCCTTGTCTAACTCAATGAATCCAAGTCTAAGCCATGCCCACGGGGCAACCCAAGACAGGCGGGTCATGGTGGAGAGGGATGACAGAATGTGGTCCACTGGAGAAGGGAATAGCAAACCACTTCAGTATTCTTGCCTTGAGAACCCCATNCCCAGGGAGCCCGGGACCAGGTGGGACCCTGCTTCGGGGTCCTGTCCTTGTTCCGTGGTCATCATTTGCATCCTGAAGCAGGCTTTCTAGGTCTTTCACGTCGTTAGAGGCACGGCCGTCGGAAGGGAGTGGGCAGGAGAGAACCGGACAGGGGAGGATGGAGAAAGCTGCTGGCTGGTCAGCCTCCTTGTCCAGGCATCTGCTCTTTGGATGGAATCTTATTAGCATCAGTATTACTTTAAAGAAGAGAGCTCTCTCATAAAGCCACGGAAGCTGGACAGTGTGAACTGTGAAGTGAATGGAATCTTTCAAAAGCTCCCCCTGGACAGTGGTGTTGGCTGTGACCGGTAGGGCTCTTGCCCAGAGCTTGGTACATAGTCAATGTTCAATAAATACTTACTGAAGAAATGCTGCAATCAATGTAGTCTTCAGAAACAGCTTTGAGAGCTGGGTTCCAGTTCAGGCTGGATTTGAGGCTGGGCCCTAACGCTCTGGCTTCCTTATCGCGCTGATATCCCGAGTGCATTTGTTGTATCCAGGAGCTCAGGCGCCTCTCGGCTTGTCTCTTTCTCTTCTTGGTGGACACGCCGGACACAGGCAGGCGCGCTGCCTTGCCTCCTGTTGCAGCGGGGATGCTTCTGGAACGTGCCTGTGTGTGACCGTGATGGTGGGGTGGGCTGTGATGGGGGCATTCGTGTACACAGAGCAGCTTTCCTCCCAGCGATTGGGAGGGATCTCCTGCTGAGTCTGTTAATTCCCAGCAGGGGTTGGGAAGGGGACCAGACCTGGCTCCACGATCCTGGGGGGCAGTGTCCAGAGCTGGGCTTCCGTCGGCCGGTGTTCCCTCTTTCGGAATCATTACTAATTAGGAGGGTTGGTTGGTGGCAACCTGATCAGGCTCTTAGATAAGCCATAGATTTTTCTGTCTTTAGCTGCAGCTTCAAGTGGTAATACTTTGTTTTCTGTCTCTTCTTGAGAAGTGTTAACTGTTTATCTGAGAATGTTAGGACCCGCAACAAACTGCCAGAAACGCTAATTAGTTTGCCGGTTGCCAGTTCTGTAGATCTCAAGCTCAGAGCACCCAAGGGCAATTGTCAGACGTTTACATCACCTTCCCGTCAGACTCCGTTTCATCATTGTGTACAGTGAGAACGCATATTCCCTTATGTGCCTGATGAGACAGCCTTCTTCAGGGTTTCTTACTTCACCTAAGAAGAACGTAAGCAGTTTATCTATGGGAGAGGAATCTTTTGGGAAACAGAATTCATTTACTAAAATTGTTTATTTCTACACACAGAATGCTAAATATCAGTTCAGACAGTTAGTGTTTCTTTGCAGAATCTATAGTTTACTTTTTGTTTCCCCAACAGTGGAGTCAGAGCTCTCAAAAATTAATTGTTCATACACCTTAAGTTTATATCAGAATAATAAATAAGGTCTTTGAGAATTGCATCTCAGGCCAGTCATACTTCCATACAAGAAGTTCATTGACGTACAAGGAAAAATGTCTTTACTAAGAAGTTAAAAAGAACACTTCGGATTTGACTCCAGACTGATTATACCTTGTTTGTGAAATCTGTCCGTGCAGATGCCGAGCTTCTCTTTAATGTCCTCCTTAGAACAGCATCCTCTTGGGGTCAAGTTCAGTCTGCAGTGGAAATTGAAGAAGGTGCTGTCCAGACAGTTTAGAATTCCTTGTAAATTAGGAGGGCAGTGATAATCAATTTTGAAGTCTAAGCGTGATTCAGCCTCGGTCTTCAGTTGGCTCAGCTTTTGTTTTATCCCTTGTTCTTGACTGACTGCAAAAGGCGTCGCCATGCGCTTCTGTTTCCACTTCTCGTGAACGTGGTCGCCACGCGCTTCTGTTTCCACTTCTTGTGAACGTGGTCGGCGTCGACTTCGCCAGGGCCCTCGGTGCCTCACCTCGCCGTGGGAGGAGGCGGTTCTGCACAGGCTGACTTTCCTCCGGGTTCTGCAGCCTGCCTCCTTCCCATTTTAACGTCTCTTGAAAAGAAGAAGATTCTGACCTGAAAAGAAGCAGATATCTTCCTTCTATGAGGCTTTTTAGTGCTAAGTGACTGGTGTCGTTCGGTATAATCTATGGTACAGTTAGATACACTTTGTTTTCCCAAAGCTGGTTGCAGAGAAAAATAAATGTTAGAGACAACAGTTTGAGGGAGGAAGAACGTGAGTGAAAAGAACAATGAGGGTAAATAATTGTGTTGGACTGTGGTATTCTCAAAATTTTCATTTTAGCTTTAAAAATAAGAGCCACCATTGTTTACATGGTGGTATTGGTTTGTGATCAATAGCATCTTGCCAAAGCAAATTGAAGTTGCTGTTAATAATATACAGAACAACATGAAAATCCATCAGGTGCTTTTCTTCCCAAGCTCGGTTGGATTCTACAATGTATTTTATGACAATTGAAAGACAGTTTTGGTGCGGGGATGAGATGGCTATGGTAGATGTGTTTATTATCTGTTTCAGGTGAAGTGATAAGAGTTTTAAGCATATTATTTGGGAGGGAGGTTTCCTAAGATTTTGGAAACATGTATCTCCTTCAAGGCCACACTGTGAATTTACACCAAAGCGGGGATATGAACCCAGGGAGACTGCTGGGGAGCTGGGAGCCACTTCGCAACTGGGATTAAAGATGGGAAGAAGCAATGCTTTTCTGTTTTAACCCAACAGGCTCAGTGCAGTGTAATTTAGGAGGAGATCTGCCTTCTGCCCTGCCCTGTCCTTGGGAACAAGGATGGACGCATTTGGTCAGCCATCTGCCTGAGTCAGCTGCATGTTGGCTTGGAGGCAGCGTGGTTTAGAGGACTCCCCGACAGGTCCTGTTGGGAAATTTGCAGTGAGGTTTGCCGCTATTACCTGACTTTACCCTGTGCTAACAAGTTCCTGTGGAGTCTGACGGTGGGAAATGTTTCTCTAAAGATGACTTGACTGACAGCCAGTGTGTGTGGCTGGGAACTTGAGACTTTCATGAATACATTGCTAAAAAACATTGAACAGATAGGCATTTTTTACTCACCTTCCTCTCCTAGTTCTTATTTTCCCCCCAAACAAAAAGGGAATAAATCATATCCTTTCATATTGGCATTCCTTTGTTTTTTTCAGTTCTCTTTTTCCTGGAACCACTTTTTTTGTCCACCCCTCCCTGCCAATAAAAACACAGCTTTCTGATGGAAAACCATGAGTATATAAAGCTTCCTTCAAGACATCTTTCCTGTTCCATTTGCCCTATGGATTCTCCTCCAACTCTCTCAAGCAAAATTGAATTTTCCTTCTATTTTTTCCCTTAAATCCCACTTATCCCCATATCTGATAATTCTACATATGCTTCTTTCACCTGCTCCACTGTGAATTCTTTGACTGGAGGACTTTGTCTTGGTTAGGAGCTTGGGTGAGTGAATGGAGGAGCTGAGAAGCGGCGGATGAACAGACTATATGTGGATTTGCTGGGACTGGTGAGAGTGTGTGCTCATGGGAAATGGTGGGGGCTCCAAGCACTGATGTGTGTGTGGTTCTGGCGACTGGCTCAATGCTTGCCAAAACCTCAGCATTATTGCCGTTTGGGGCTGGTTAACTCTGTTGTGGGGAGACCGTCCTGTGCCACGGGGGACGCATCCCTGGACTCTCCCCACTGGGTGCCTGTTGCCCAGGGCAACCAAGGATGGCTCTAGACGTTGCCACGGGCCCCTTGAGTGTCAGAATTGCCCCAGTTGACACCCGCGGTCCTGGGTTACTTTCCACATCGAGGTGGGGCCACATGACTGGTTCTCACCAAGAGGACGTGTGTGGGAATTAGAGGCGTCAAGAGGCGGGGTGTTCCTGCCCATCAGCTCTCCTTCTGGCCTGCTGGCCGGCTGCAGGGGGCCTGGGGAGAACCGGGAAGCCCTGGGGTACAGGGGAGTCCCAGGGGGAAGGAGCCTGGGTCCTGAATGACCGTGTGGAGCAGAGCCTCGAGTGCCAGGCTGCACTGGGCTGCAGTGTGAAGACGTCAGACCACGCGGCGTTAGCCAGGGAGGCCTGGGGCACGGGTTTTGGCAGTCAGTCTACCTTCCCCGGGGAATTTCTCCGGTGGCTCAAGGGTAGAATGGTCGGCCTGCAATGCAGGAGCCGTGGGTTCAGTCCCTGGGTCAGGAAGATCCCCCAGAGAAGGAAGTGGCAAACCACTTCAGTATCCTCACCTAGGAGTGCCCACGGCCAGAGGAGCCGTGTGGGCTGCAGTGATTGGGGTGGAAAGAGTCGGACAGGCCTAGCGACTAAACAGCCGTACCTGCTGCCTCCCTAACCTTCCCTGACGCTTGGGATTGTGCTGGGGCAGCTGTGCCAGTATTCCAGGTAGTGAGTAAAAACAGACATTCTAACCGTGGACAATGAGAGTTTGTTTGTTTGTTCTTGTGTAGGTAGCATCAGTCTTACTACTCAAATTCTTTTGCTTCCTAAAATTTATCAGAAAATAAGAGGGTGATAAACATGGATTTATTATTCCACCAGTCTAATAATTCTGACCTGTGAATAACAAGCAGCCCTGAGCTATAAATATTTTCAGTAAAAAGTAATAAAACATCAGATGTCCCGGCAGTTCTCATTTCCCCAGGTAGGAATATGTGTCTGCAACACAAGTTCAAGTTCAGATATTTGTGGCAGTTTATGTTTACTGCGTCTCCGTGTTTGGGCGGGGGCGGGAAAGGATGGACGTTGCTACCCCGCAGTCAGCTGTCCCCACACCATGAGTAAGTAAATCGCTACATGGTGTGATGGACTTTGAGAATGGACTCACATATGCTTCTGGGCTGCCTAATGCAGTGGAGTCGTGTTCTTCAAAAAGCTGAACCCGAAGGCTCGCTTATCAGACCAGAGCAGCGCCTCGTACTGGATTTCCTCTGAAGCCGCTGATTGCACTTGTGGTGTGTCTACGTCGAGCCGCTGTCCGGAATGCTTGAGTCAGACGCTTTCCTTTGGCACGCGTCTGGATGACGGCGGCGGGTGGTGGGCCAGCCCTTCGTTGGCTGAAGCCTTTGTGTTGGAGTCAATGGTCTCCGTGCCGGCCCTGTGTGCACACTGGTCAGTCCACTGTACAAAGAGCCACCCTCGGTGAATGTCACCTTTCCTCTCAGTCAAACACTCCCACTCGGCAGATAGAGCAGATTTGGCTTGTTGACGTTAAGATGGTAAAGTCTCTCTTTTTTCTAGAAGAAATCCTGCTAGGCATCTTAAGTACCAAATATTTTTGATTCTTCTGCTTTTCACCCCATATAAAACACTTTCACAATAATAAGAGTAGCTAATGCAGTATTTTGGTCATCTGATGCCAATAGACGACTCGTTGGAGAAGTCGCTGGTGCTGGGAAAGATTGAGGGCAGGAGAAGAGGGTCCAGAGGATGAGATGGCTGGACGGCATCACCGCTGCAGTGAGCATGAACTCGGGCAAACTCTGGGAGATGGTGAGGGACAGGGAGGCCTGGCGCGCTGCAGGCCATGGGGTCGCAGAGTTGGACACGACCGGGCGACTGAGCAACAAGCTGATACAGCCGGCACTAATTCTGTGCGGGCCTCTTACGTGTTTTGAGTACAGTATGTGCGTCACTATTACAGTAGTCTTAAAGGGAAGCTACTATTAATATCTCTAATTTAATTTCTCCATTTTCAAGAAACGAGGGCTCAGAAAGGCTAAATGATTTACCCAAGGTCACAAGAGGAGTGAGTGCCAGAGCTGGGATTAGAACCCGGCCGTCCGTGGCTCCAGGGTTTATGCTATAAGCCACTGCGGCATGCTGCTGCAGTTTCCATTGTGTTAAGATGACTCACTTTCTCCGAGATGTCCTGTATTTTTATGACTTCAACTAACATCTGTATATGATAATTAAAAAGAGTTATTGATGTTATTGCATTATTTTTTGCATGGGTTGAGCATCATATCCTTGCTAAGCTGTCAGCTGACG
This sequence comes from Neotragus pygmaeus, assembly GCA_006410875.1. Classification (NCBI taxonomy): domain Eukaryota; kingdom Metazoa; phylum Chordata; class Mammalia; order Artiodactyla; family Bovidae; genus Neotragus; species Neotragus pygmaeus. The sequence goes on along the minus strand of SJYV01016939.1, from coordinate 422,434 downwards.
GCCTTGTGTCTTCCATAACTCTTGGCACAAATGGCTTCCTTGTAAGAAAGTGCTAATTTAGAGCACTGTTTTGATTATTTTCATATAGGAGGTGGGGCTTCACTGATGGCTCCGACGGTAAAANGTGTTTCTGACATCTGACCTCTTCCCACAGCCAAATCAGACCCTCTTGGGGGCAATGATGTCTGTATTTGAAATGAAATTCAAACTACTCTGGCACATCATTGGCCCCTAGATCCTGCATGTACGAGGTATCAATATTCAAGTCCCTGTCACCCTGGCAGCCCTCTCCCCCCCAGTTTTGTCCCCACCAAAGGCTGACCAATTAAAAAACCCCTTCTAAGGGGTCTTGCTGAAAACGTCCCCTTCCCTTGGTCACCCCAGGGATGCTCCTCTACCAGCTGCTCTCCCAGGTGACAAAGTTGAGGGTCCAAGACTTGACCCTCTTGTGCCCTGATTGCCACATGGCTCCCTCCTGCCCGCCTGCATCCACTTTTCATGGTTTCATCACATGGCCTATTCTCCTCTTGCCCATCCAACTTCTAGGGCCTTCCTCCCTCTCCTCTCCCATCTAGAATGCCCTCCCCCCCCAGCTTTGCCAGTCTTCCAGGCTCATCAGCCCCCCAATCCCACCACCTCTTCATTAATAATTAAGTCCCTGGACACCTTTTCTAGAGCACATGGCTGTTTAGAAATTGCTTCCCTTGCCACATCTCCTTCAGGCTTCTACATGCTAATTCTGGGAGGCAACCTTGGCAGGCCAGGGTTTAGTGCTCCCATTTTTACAGATGAGGAAACTGAGGTACAGGTCTCATTCCAGAGTCACCTAACTAGGAAGTCATCAAGTTCAGACTAGAACCTAGGTCCACTGGAACCCTCAGTCTAACCTTATCCCTTGCTGTGTTAACCTACTGCTCCACTGGGGGCTTTGTGTGGGACATAAAACCAGTCTACCCTGAATCTCTGGACCTGTGTGTCCCAGAGGGTGGTGTGGGGACCCCTGCATCAGAATCCTCTGTGGACATGTCCAAAATGCAGCTTCTTGGGCCCCACCTCGCCCCAGAGGGCCAGGAATCTGCATATCTAACAAACTCCCAGAGAGATCCTAAATACCAGGGCCATGCCATTGATGTTCACAGCCTTGACCATTGTTATTCAGTTACACAGTCATGTCCGAGTCTTTGTGACCCCGTAGACTGCAGCACGCCAGGCTTCCCTGTCCTTCACCATCTCCAATTAGGCCATCTTTTTTAAGCCCAATAACCACAGTGATTTTTTTTTTTTTTTTTTTTGAAGAGGGGTAGTTCTTTTTTCTTTAGCCATGGAACAGATTTTTTTTCATGAAATTCTCCAAACTAAGCAAATACTCACCTTTGTTTGCTAGAAAACCACCTTGTCAGCATTAACTAGAATGCACATAATTCCAAATGAGATGTTCAGTGTTCGGTTTAATAATGTATTGGGTCTATCTTTGCCCTTAATAGCAGGATAAGAATTTTTTTTCCCTATTTATGTCTAAAGGGAATGGCTGCTTCCCTGTCACTCTAGAGACAGGAAAGAACAGTGCACTGCCAAGCATCTTTGAATATGAATGGAGGTGGTTCTTGGAATAAGCATGGGGAAGGACTTCTCCCTTCTCTAGAGCCAGAGGTTGACCTGATCATCTAAAGCATGGTGNTGCTCTCAGAAGCTTAATCTGGCTGCGGTGAGTGTGGATCAGGGGGGAAGGACAAAGGCGAGGAGGCGAGTGGGGGCCAGAGCAGGAGTGGGAGGGACGGATGCACACGGGAGGCGTTTCAGAGCCAGAATCCGCAGGATTTCGAAGACCGATTGAATGAGGGGTGAGAGGGAAACAGGTTTTCAAGTTTGAGGTCCTGGGTGAAGAAGGGTGGTAACAAATGTAAAACTGCATGGGAAGGACCGACGTGGGAGACATCAAGACTCCACTGTGGAAATTTAGCAACTGGGTCAGAGCTGCCGCTTGGAGGGTAGCCCACATCCACGTGGTCATTACAAGCCTGAGGTTGAACTGTGTCGCCAGTGGGAGAGAGACCCTCTCGAGGGCTGGCTGTGAGAGGACAGAGGTCAGAAGAACGTGGGAACAAGGGGAAGGTTAGCTGCAGCAGAGGACTCTTGGATGTGCTGAAAACGGAAAGTGGCCTGTGACTCCGTGTTAGCGCTTCCCTGGTGGCTCAGTGGTGAAGCATCCACATGCAGTGCGGGACTTCAGGCTGTCACATAGCTTGATTTCCATTTATTACTCCCAGACTGGCTATGGTTTCTTCTCGATTTAAGATGTTTTGCACACTGTGCGTGAGGATTGCTGTCTGTGGGACCCTGCCTGGAATACGGGGAACCCGGTTGGAAGGCCCTTCCCTCATCCGAGCCGGGTCACTCTGGCCAGTGTGCACATACGCTCAGTCGTGTCTGACTCTCTGACCCCGTGGACTGTAGCCCACCAGGCTTCTGTCCGCGGGATTGCCTAGGCAGGAATCCTGGAGTGGGCTGCCGTTTCTTACTCCAGGGGGTCTCTCCAGCCCAAGGATCCTGCGTTGGCAGCTGGATTCTTTCCCACTGCACCAGTTGGGGAACTCACGAGCCCCTGGCTTGGGGCCAGCCAACCGGCTTGCTCTGGTATCCAGTTCTGTCCTTCTGTTCTGTCCTTCTGGGCTTCCCAGGTGGCGGTAGTGGTAAAGAACCCGCCTGCCAGTACAGGAGATGCCAGAGATGCGAGTTTGACTCCTGGATGGGGAAGGTCCTCTGGAAAGGGAAATGGCAACCCACTCCAGTGTTCTTACCTGGGAAATCCCGTGAACAGAGGAGCCTGGTGGGCTGCCGTCCATGGGGCCACGAGGAGTCGGACACAGCTGCGTGCACACACTTTCTGTTCCTCTATTCTACTCCATCCTGTCATTCAAAGTATAACTCTTCCCTGCTCAGACCTCTTCACAGAATCCCCAGTTATTATTCCAGTGTGTGTGCTCAGTTCTGTCTGCCTCTTCGACCCCGTCGCGGTAGCTCTCCAGGCTCTTCGGTCCCTGAGATTCTCCAGGCAAGAGCACTGGAGTGAGTTGCCGTTTCCTACTCCAGGGGATTTTCCCGACCCAGGGATTGAACTCGAGTCTCTTGCCTCTCCTGCATTGGCAGGTGGGCTCTTTGCTGATTGCACCCCCGGAAGCCTTGATAATGGCCCCTGAAAATGACCTTCACCGCCTTCTGTGTGTGTCAGACCTCAGTGCAGGTCCTGGGCATGGCCAGCTGCGGTCCAAAGGTGGGTGTGGGTTCTCTGAGGGCCGGGCCCACCTTATTCTTCTTTGCATTCTGATGACCTAACTTATTATTTTTTTGACCAGTAAATATGAGTGTGAACTGTTATTCCTGAAGGCAATGGCACTCCACTCCAGCACTCTTGCCTGGAAAATCCCATGGATGGAGGAGCCTGGTGGGCCCCAGTCCATGGGGTCGCTAAGAGTCGGACACGACTGAATGACTTCACTTTCACTTTTCACTTTCATGCACTGGAGAAGGAANCTTGCAATTTTTTAAGGAACCACAGTGATATATCTTTAGAAGAGCCTTAAGTTGAGAATTAGGGGACTTGGTCCTCAACCCAAAAAGCACCGGAGGCAATTTACAATCTTAGTCGTAAAGTTTCAGTAAGACAACAGAAACAAAAGTCAAAGGCAAGAGGAATTATCATTCCCCAAATCTATCTTCCCAGGTGGCACAGTGGGTAAAGAATTCTCCTGCCAACGCAGGAGACGCAGGATCTTCCTGGGTCGGGAAGATCCCCTGGAGGAGGAAATGGCAACCCACTTCAGTATTCTTGCCTGGAAAATCCCATGGACAGAGGAGTGTGCAGGACTACAGTCCATGGGGTTGCAAAGAGTCGGACAGAACTGAGTAACTAAGTGCGCGCACACACACACATACACTTATATCTATCGGACGTGATTCCTGCAATTAAATAATCCTGCAATTAAATTTTACTCTGGAGNAGTGTGCAGGACTACAGTTCATGGGGTTGCAAAGAGTCGGACAGAACTGAGTAACTAAGTGCGCGCACACACACACATACACTTATATCTATCGGACGTGATTCCTGCAATTAAATAATCCTGCAATTAAATTTTACTCTGGAGTTTTCTGGCAGCCATGGTAAAAAGGGAAGCACATCAACTTTCATGACTCTCATCATCCAGTCATGGGAAGTGACAATATTTGCCCCAGGAGGCAAACTCTTATGCTAATTTAGAGCATGCGTCCTTTCTTCAAAGGCCACTAAGTCAGTTGCGGTATGAACCCTAAAATGCAAGGATGTTTTCCGGGTCACTATTTTAAAAATAATAATAAACTGCCACTGACTTGAATGACCTTGACCCCAAGAGCATGTGGCTAGTCTGTCCCTCTGTTCCTCCAGCTGCAAAGTGGAAGAAATCCTACCTCATGTGGTGGTGCTGAGGACCAAATACAATACTGTGCCTGTGAGTCTACATGGGAAAACGTAAGGTTCTACACTGATATAAAGCAGCCTGATCACACTCATTGTCCCCTAATGCCCTCACTCGTCTTAGTGAGTAGAAAAGCTAATAAATTGGACCAACCCTCTCACTTTTAAAAAAATTGTGGCCTAAAATACATAATATAAAACTGACTGTTTTAGCCCTTTTAGTGGCTTTAAATACATTCACACAGTGGTACAACCATTAGGACTATCCATTTCTAGAACTTCACCCCAAACTGAAACTGTACCCACTAAACAGTAAATCCTCATCCTTCCCTCAGGCCCCTGATAACCTCTATTCTACTTCCTGTCTCTATGAATTTACCTATTCTAAGTGGAATCACACAGTGTTGGTCCATTTTTGTCAAACCCCTCACTGTTTTGGATGAGGAATTGGGCCCAGAGAAGGGAGTTCCTCACCCAAGGTCACACAGCAAACTGGAGGCAGAGTCAGGACCAGAATTCAGGTTTCCTGACTCCCAGCAGGTTCTGCATTCCCCGGGGTGAGTGAGACCCCACCTAGCGTTCCCTGATCTTGGCTGAACCCTGTCTTCTCTCTGGGCTCAGCCTATTTGCTTCCCACCACCCATCCATCCTTTGTTTTATCACCTTCCTCCAAAGCCCCCCCTCCTTCTGCTTCCTCTTCTCTGACTGTTTCCCACCAGCAGACCGGGTGGCCCTGACCCTTGGTCAGGTTTTCCTCATCTGAGCCCCGGGCTTCTTTGGAGCACCCACCCCCTTCAGCCCTCCCAGAATGGCCTCCTGTGGATTTCCTGGCCCCTCAGGCTCACATCCCCATCCTCCCGTGTCTGTGGTCTCCCAGCTCCTGATGTTTGCTTTCAGATCTGATTGTATTTCCTGGGTTTTGTTTTGTTTTCTCACACTGAAGGGGGAACCTTTCCCCGATGCCTCAGGCTGGGCTTGACCCAGTGATTGCCCCCAGCCCAGAAAGACACCCCCATTTCACCCTTGCATCCCATTTTCCTCTGTGCACAGCCTCCTGACAGGCCCCTGGCACTATTCACTGGGATTTGGCGGAGGTCACTGGGACCCCCATTTTGGCTTCCCCTATCCTGCCCAGTCCTGCATAGCCTTGTTTGTAAAGCAGATGCAGCCTGACTTGGGTTCTTCCCTCCTCTCCCTGGCCATCTGTCTATCCATCTGCCAGTCCATTTGACATCCCACCACCCTCTCTACCCTCCCCTGGATCTCTCTGCCTCTGAATAGCTTGCCCTGGTGGAACCTGTAGCCCACCCTGGCATTACCCCTTATCGTTTCTGTAGTATTTGCAGTTTGCAAAGTCCACAGAGCCAAGAACCAAAGGGAACTGGTGACAAGGTGACCCCTTGCCCAGGGCTCCCCCTCCGCACCCTTCCCCGCACCCTCCTTGGACCCTCCTTTGTCTAACCCATCAGCCTCGATCGCCTCCCTTCCTGCCCTTCACCAGCTCCCTGAACCCCAGGCGGTAAGGAAAGGAGCTCTGGTTTCCCCTAAGCATCCTTGAAGGGCCAAAGTCATCAAGGCCTTACCATCTTGTCTTTCTCTGCTCTATGCCACTCGAACTGCTCCTGTGAAAAGGAACTTCAGCCAGGATTTTGGAGACCTGGCCCAGGTCTGGGCAGTTGTCCTAACTTCTCTGTGTTTGGTTGGTTGTATGATTTTACGATGATGATCCTTAGGGACCCCAGAGCACCCTCATGTTTTGGGGTCCTGCATCACCATCCTCTCTCCACTGGGCCCTGGTATCCTGGCTCCTCTCTCAGCTCTGCCACTGATCTCTGTGCCTTAGTTTACTTCCCCACACAGGGGGCTCACCACAAGTCTGTTCCCGGCAGCTTCCCAATTTGGTGCCTCTAAGGCAGGGCCTTGGCAGCTGTGGTCCAGCTCCCTGGCACTGTCTTCTTAGGGCACCAAGTTGCTGAGGGTGATATGCCTGGAGGTTCTCAAAGAAGCCAGAGCATCACCTGGGAACTTGACAGAAATGCAAAGTATTGGCCCCACTCAAGAACTACAAAACTAGAACTTTGGCGGGGGGAGGGGGAGGGCAGCAGGCTGGCGGTTTAAGAAGACCTCCAAATGATTCTGATATACATAGGCGTTTACTGCCTGCGGATCTAAACCAGCAGATAGTGTGGCCTGGTGATGGACCAAGGCTGGTCCTGACCAGGAACAAGTGGGAAACATCAAGCTCATCTGGATTTCTGAGGCTGGGAACCCTGGCCATCCCTACCCAAAGCAAAACACAACTGTATTCTCTTCCCAGAAACTGGGGGACTGGGAAAAGGTAGGGATTTTTCCTTTCCCTACCCCTGGCTTGGTTCCAGTTCTACCCACCTCTCCTACTTGTCTGGGTTTACTAAAGGTTGTATAGAGTTGTCCCAGCCAGGCAGGGGGTGGGCATCCTGTGGGGTGGGGGCAGAAGACAAAAGACCCTGACCCTTTATCCCTTGGGAATCTCACCATAGGCTTATGGCTTTTTTTCAAAGGGAAAAAAACTTAGGTTCTCAAAGAAAGACTCCTAAATCCCCAGCCAGCTCCTCCTCCTCCTCCTCCTCCTCCTCCCACCTCCAGGGAGACCTTATAGATAGTGCCAAAAAGCAGCTCCTGCCCCTAGTGGCTGAGGGGAGAGAGCCAAAAGCTGTCCCTCAACCTGGCCCCCCATCCTGAACCCCCACCAATACTGTGAAACCCCCTTCCTGACCATCCTGGTTTCCTGGTGTGGACCCTGATGTCGTGGGCCCAAGGGGTCCCCCAGGGAAAGGCCTTTGGGAAGGAAGGGACCAGGGGCATCCTTGGGCCAAACTCTCTGCCTCTCCTGTCTGCTCTTTCTCCTCTCTACTCCTTTCTTCAGAAGGGTCCTTCCCAGGAGGTATTGGGTGCTAGACAACCGTGGTCCAGTCTGCCAGCTCTCCTTCCCTCCCATGTCTTATTTCAGACATGAGAATAACTGTACAGTGTAAACTTACAAAGGGTTTTTAATGGTTGTAGATTGGAAATAAAGTATGTCATATGAACAGTTTCCATGGACTTGGCTTCTCTGATTTCTCACGTGAGGTGGGTGCGGTCCCCAGCAGATTTGGAACTTGACTCAACCCCACACCCAGTTGCCTGGGAAGGAGGGAGTCCTCAAAATGCCACAGCCAGCTGGCTGGTCTGGGGTCACTTGGGAGGAGCCACCAGGGGCTCCCAGCTACTGACTGCTGACGCCTCAGAGTCTCCCATAAACGGTGGTAAGGCCACAGAGAAACAAATGCAGAGTCATCAAATATGGAATTGAAACTTTCTACAGAAGACTTTCAAATATTTATCACACAAAAAAGGACATGGGTTAATTATCTATTACAGTATAATTAATTATCCCCAAACACTTATTATATCACAGATGCTGTGGGTCAGGGATTCAAGAGCTAAATTGTTCTGATTCAGGGTCTCCTGAGGGTGCAGTCAAGTGTCAAATCAGCCAGCAATCATGTGAAGGCATGACTGGGGCTGGAAGATCCACTCCCAAGGTGGGTTACTCATGCCTGGCAACTGAGGGTGGGCAGGCCGCCTCAGTTCCTCTCCATGTGGACCTCTCCCTAGGCCTGTTTGAGTGTCCTCACAACATGGCAGTTGGCTTCCCTAGAGCAAGTGATCTATGGGAAAGCAGGAGAGGTCACAATGTCTTTTATGAGTTAAGCCTTGGAAAATCATACACTATCATCTCTGCAGTATCTAGTTATAAGATTAGCCCTATTCCTTCTGGAGGAAAACTATATATACAAGGGCATGAACAGCAGAAAGTAGAGGTCATAGGGGACCATCTTAGAAGCCAGCAACCACCAGGGATTGAACATCGGCCCTCAGCAGTGAGAGCATGGAGTCCTAACCACTAGATCATCAAGGAATTCCAGATCTCTTTTTTGAGGGTCTAATAACAGCCAGGCCTATGCTGGGCATTGAGGATAACAATATATGAACCTGAAAAATAGGAAAGCAAATGTCAATGGTCAAGGGGTGGTCAGGGAGTCGGAGGGATCAGGAAAGGCTGCAATGACTCCTAAGGTTGAGATGTTGACAGATAAAGGAGATGGTGATGTGTTGCAGGCAGGAGATGCAGACAATATGTTTCAGGAAGAGGGAACAGCATGTAGAAAGCCTATTAGAAAGAAAGGAGAGCAGGATCAGGGAACTGAAAGAGATCATTGGTGTGGGGTGATGAAAGAGGCTGGGTGAGATCACACAGTGCCTTATGAGGGAAGGAATGTCCATGTCCTGTGGACAGTAGAGAGTCATGGAAGAAATGAAAGCAGGCGGACCTAGAGGATGTACTGGTTCTGGATTCCATGAGGCAACATACTTGCCCGCCGTGCAAGGAGTTGAAGGAGTGGTGTGGGAAGAGAAGGAACTGGGCTCCAGAAAGTGATACTCAGGGAACAAAAAGCAAATTTCTGCTTCAGACATCTGTTGGGAGTCAACATGCTAGAACCACACGGTGGAAATTTCGGAAGGCATATTTCTGCCTACCACCAGAAAACTTTTCCAGGGACCACAGCTGCTATGGAAAGATGACCACAGTCACATTCCAGCTGTGGCTCATTAACCAGTTTTTGTGGACTGCTTGTGATTCAACACTTGCGGAGATTTTCAGATGCTGAAGGCCTGCACGTGCAAGCTGACACTCTGATGGCATCATGCTGGGTGTTGAAGCAGCAGCATGCTATCTGGGAGCCCCCAAGCCAGCAATGGACAATGTGCCAGGCACAGGCTAGGCTCCTGGGAGCACAGAAAGGGCATCTGCTTTCCCGCCTGGGGCCTCAGAGAAGGCTTCCACTGGATCCTCAACTGAGGCTTAAAATTGGAGAATTCTGCCAATAATCAGGGAAGGGCTTCTCAGGCCAAGCAAAGGAGCAGAAGCAATGGGGGTGATGAGAAGAGTGGCAAGCAATTTGGGGAGGGGGAGGTCTGCAATGAGGTTGTCAAAGGAGAGATCCTGAACTTTTCCAGGTGTTGAAGGGGCCACAAAAAGAGGAAATATGCTACAAGAGAACTGGAAAAAGTGGTCCCAGTCTGCCCTGGGAGAGTCATGGTCCACAATTTTAGAATTAAGACAAATGGAGAGAGGGGTTGTGGCCTAGCGACTGGACAGGGCATCACTGCCCACTCGCTAATGAATTCCTTTGGCAAGTACCTTTCTGGGGCTCTGCTCCCTCATCTTGGAAAGGCTCTGGGCATGTCAGGCGCAAAGAACATGACAATGTAATGGTACCGTCGCACAGTCAGACACGACTGAAGTGACTTAGCAATAGCAGCAGCAGCAGCAGCAGCAGCAGCAGCAGGGGCCCCTTGGGCGTGCCGTCGTTGGGAAGGTGGTAACTTGGCTAATATAGGGCCGGGAAGAACTTTGACAAGCCGGGCAGGGCCACAAGTCTCCAACATCGGTTTGCGCATGCGCCTCGCGGAAGCGGCGTTGTGCGCTTGCGCGAGCCCGGGAGCCCGCCGGCCGCGCATGCGTCCTTAGACGGCGGGAGTTTTCTAAGGGGCGGCTCTGGCGCCACCGGAAGGTAATGAAGCGGCCCTAGAGTTGGAAGGAGTAGCGGCCTTGGTGCAGCGCGTCCAGGAGTAACCCGACGTCTCGGAGAGAGTAACCTGCAGCCTTGTGTTTCGGAGACGGAGGCTCTGGGTTGCACAGGCGTCTCTCTGAGGTGAAAAAGTCTCAGGCCTGTTCCCCGACGAGGCCTCCCTCACCCCCGCACCAGCCTCTTTGGGGTCGGACAACTCGACTCAGCCCACACCCTGCCTGCCCGTCGTCACCCCCGAAACCGGGTAAGAGGAGACCCGGGGGCCAGCGGCGCCTCTCGCTCGGGATCTGTTTGCAGAGCCCGCGGTCTAGACGTCACTGTTGGTAGAAGGTTGAAAGCAGGGTGGAGGTGGGTCACACAGGCCAGGCTTCGAATTTCACCTCTGCTCCAGGCTGGCTGCCTAACAAGTTTTTTTTTTTTTTTTTTTGCCCCTCTGAATCTCAGTTCAACTAACTGCAGCGTGAAACAGTTCTTTTTGCCCCTCTGAATCTCAGTTCAACTAACTGCAGCGTGAAACTGTTGATGGTACTTTCAGAGCTGTGGCAACGATTAAATGGCGCAGTAATGCAAATACAGTTTTTACATACACACACAGGTCCTGGCATGTAATAAGCACTTAAAAGGTATCAGTGGTTGCTGTTAAGTAACCGGACTTTCATCTGAATGATACAGCCATATAGCTGTGATGATTTTAGATCCTTGATCCTACTACCCCTCGTTATTTTCTTACTATTTCCACGTTATAAATATATTCACATATATTTATTTTTCTTCACTAAGCACTCCCCCCACCCTGTATGGATTTTTATTGGTGGTGGAGGGAGAGGCTCGGTCATGTCCCTGCCCTTTTCCAGTCAGTTACTTGTCTATGACAGGCACTAGAAATACAGTCTGTAAAAAAATTAGAAAAGAACGAAATACAGTCTGGCCCGGGAGACATGTAAACAGACTTTACAACCAGTGCCAGGGAGGCCCAGGGGTGGAGCTGCCAACTCTGCCAAAGAGACATGGCATGAAAGCTTCATACTTGAGCTCGATTGGGAAGGAAGAATAAGTTATAAGGAAATGTGTACAAAGATTCAGAAGTGGTGTGTGGAAAATGAAGAGTTTTCTGGGTGGATGGTGGTGATGGTAGCCAGCAATGTGGATGTACTTAATGTCACTGAACTGTACACTTAAAAATGATTAAGATGGTATATTTTATATTGGGTATATTTCAGCACAATTTAAAAAGAAACAGAAACTTAAAAAAAAAAAAGTGGTGCCTGGAATGGGAGTAGCAGGAGAAAGCAGGAGTAGGTACTAGTTAGGACTAGCTTCTGGAAGGTGTTCAGTACACTGGAGGAATCTGCTGCTGTCTAAAGAATGGATTGGAGGGAATTACCCAGCAGTCCAGTAGTCAGGACTCCGAGCTTTCACTGCAAGGGACGGAGTTCAGTCCCTGGCTGGGAAACTAAAATCCCACAAGCTGCTCAAAAAAACAAAGAATGAATGGATTGGAGAGGAACAATGCTGCATGTAGGAAAAACTCGTGGAGCAGCTGTTCGATTCTTGGGGAAAGTGGGGAAGAGGGATAGAAACTATGAGATCTGAACTAAATAGATAGCTGGAAGTTGGAAGAGTTTTAGAGATTGTTGGAAGTAGAATGGACAGGCCTTTTAAATCTGCAGAATTAATAAGTAAAGGGTAAAGTGATTGTTTATGTTTTGAAGACCATGTAGATCATAATGCCATTGATTGAGTTAAGCAATTAAGCCCTTGTTAAACACAACATAACTGGGAACTAAGAGGGGTATATGTTAAGGAAGATAAGATTATTTCTAGTGATAAATTCTGTAGAAATTCAGAACAGGAGGTGATGAGCCCTGCTGATGTTCTGTGGAAGAGGTGTGGAAGTGAGGTTGGGCTGGGCCTTGTCAGGCAGGTCGAATTTCATGGGGCAAAAAGGGGCGGTTCAAAGAGACGAGAAAGCACAAGGCTGATTCTGGGGGAGTAAAGCCCCAGCAAGACTGGGACTGAAATGTGGAGAACAGATTACTTCATTTTCCTGTTTCAGGGTTCTCACCTCAGGATGACTTCTAGACCGGAGATAGTAGAAGGTGAGTATTGTTGTGAAGCTTGGTACCTTCTTGCCTTGGGTTTAGGTTCATGAGCTTTACCTAAATACCTCCCTGGCTCTTGGTGGATTTGAAATCACTTATTTGTGTATTTGCAGAGATGCTTCCTCAATGTTTTCATGACCTGGGGCATGTGTTTCCTTTTGCCACTTCTTTTGCACAGATTCTTAGCTGTGATGGGTTTGATTCTGTATTTTGACTTTTTTATGACAAGTGCTAGAAGAGGAACCAGTGGCATCTAAGACTCATGATTATCAACTGGAATCAGATCCCAACCCTGTGGAAGTGTGTAATAAATCGTCCGCCTCCCTGAAGATGTCTGAACATGTTTCAAAGGAACAAATCCACCTTGGCCGTAGCCCCCATAAAGGGGAAAGTGATGATCTCAGCCACCAGGAAGAACTTGAATCCAAGTCCTTTTATTTGTCCCCAGAGCAGTCTGCTTGTCATCAAGACAGGAGGCAGTCCTGGCGGCGAGCAAGTATGAAGGAAACAAACCGACGGAAGTCACTGCCTCCCTTTCATCAGGGCATCACAGGTGGGGTGCTATGTACATAAGACTGGAGCTCCAGCTCAGATAAGAGGCTGTGAGGTATGGCAGGAAGTTAGGCTTGACTTGGCTACTTACTAGCTATGTGACTGAACAGATGACTTCACCTCTCTGAGCTTCAGTTTCCTCATCTGTAGGAGTATTCTCAGATTATAGGTACTGATGTCAAACACCTAGTAAGTATTCAGTATCAATGCTGTTTATATCATGTTATTAGCTACCCATTGTAATCTATACCATGGATAGAAAATCTGATTTACAGTTGTTCAGCATTCATCTTTGCTAAGTGAATGTTCAGCATTCACATTGGCTAGAAGTAAAGATTTCCTCTGGCTTTCTTCCTCGTATCCTAAAGTAGAATAGAAGGTGGATGGGTTGCTACCTGATTTTACGTTTTATAACTGAAAATATCTCAGAGGGAAGAACCCATAAAAATAGGGTAAAAAACCTAGTTTTGAGACATGGTGTATTTGAATGTGATTTTGTGTGAATTTATAATAATAGCATCTCAGGAAGCACTGAAGTCCAAGATTTAATGTGGAAAGTAGCACATTTCAGGAAGAACTTAACTAGCTGTGTGACCTTGAACAACTTGACCTCCTTTGCTTTACGGTCCTCATCAGTAAATGGGGTGAAATAATACCTATTTTACAAGACTGAGAATTAAATGAGTTGATACATAATGTAGTACTTAGCACATAATAAATAAATATAGCTCGTTTTAAGTTATGATTAAAGATATTACTTCACTTCCTGAAGGTCTGATGTTTAGGAGGAAATCTACCTAAAAACAGCCATGTAGCATATCAGAAAATTGCTACCATGGTTATGCTTGTATACTCAGTTTCCTAAGGTTACCCTTATTACATTCATCTATTTTCCAGAGCATGTGGACCTAAAATTTTTGTGTAATAAAAAATTACTGACGTATAGGATTTGTTATTTTCTGGTTATTCCCGGCCACTTCCAAGGTTTCTTTGGTTATAGGCAGAAGGTATCTTATTTTTCATGACTAAAAGTGAGAAGAAGTAATCAAGAGAGGGCGCAAAAGAACTTAAAAACAGCCAGCTGAGGCTGGAGGGCCAAAAGACTCCTAATTCTCAAAGCACATTTCCTTTGCTGTATAAGAATTGATGTTTTTAAATGGACATAATTGGGAAAAGCAGTATCTACATCTTTTATTGATAGCTGTTTGAGGATTCAGTGGCATAATTATGTAAAATGCCTGTTCAGTTCAGGCTGATGCACTGTGTGACCTTGCGCAAGTTGCCCAGCACCTAACCTTTGTTAAATGGTTAGGCTGATAAGTTACTTGCCTCAAGTGAGGGTGAAGGTTAGAATTTAATAAAATTCCTTTTAGATAGTCTGTGTTCAACAAATTTACTATTAATGTCATTGCCTCTGGCTTCAAACAAGTATCTCCCCTCTGAGCTTCAGTTTCCCCAACTGTAAAGTGGAACTCATGGTTTATAGAAAGATTCTTAAGACACTTAAGACAGTGTAGATAAGCAAGTCATTTGTGTGAATTAAATGACCATTTTTTCCCCTGAATCAAAAATCACATCACTTAGTCTAGGAACAAAGAATTTTTTCCTTACCTTTTTATTTCTTGTTTTGTTTATATGAAAAATCTTAGGTGTAGAATTAAATCATGCTTGCTTACATTATCACAAAAATTCTGAAATATTCCCATCTCCTTTCTTCAAATGGTGAATATAAAACACAAAGAGAAGTTAAATTATTTTTTTTTAATCTGTTTTATTTAGCAAGACAAGATTTTAAGGTAATACATAAAAGGTTCTTTTAACTCTTTAAATTTAGGATGCATAGATAGGTAAATTTCATTCTCTGGTGATCTTGAACAAATTAGATATAAGAAGACAGATTAGAGAAGACTGGGTTTTCTTAACTTAAGTTGGGCTGCATCAAGAGGGAGGGAATTTTAGGTTTTTTTGTTTTGTACTTTGCTGACTGTATAAGTGTCCAGCTCTTTGAATGTGATAATGTTTTATGTTAGAGCTCTGCAGATCCATCAGTGTCGACCTAACAGAAAGCAAACGGCTGAGCTCTCTCCTCCTTTCCAGTTTCCAGGTGAGAGTCAAGTCTTAGGATTGGGAGTGTTTTCTTTTTCTTTCTTTTTTTGTTTTAAACTGTTATTGTGACATCCCCAAAGACACATCAGGACTGTGTGATTTATCAGTAAAGAGTAAAAGGTGTTTCTCGCTAGTGAGATTAATTTAAAAGCCAGATTTAATCCCAGAAGTTTTGTCTCTGGATCAGGCTCTACCAGTGCCATTGATGTTGCTGTGGCTAACTGAGCAGTTAAGAGAATTCCCCTGTCTAGTATATTTTGCTCATTAGCAGCAAATGATGGGACTGTAAGGTGGGTGGAGGTCATACCTAAGTTTAAGCAGACATTTGAGATCTGTCTGCTCTCTAAATTGGAATTATAAGACTAACTGGTGATTGCATCAGTGTAGATAAGCAAGTCATTTGTGTGAATTGAATGACCATTTTTTCCCCTGAATCAAAAATCACATCACTTAGTCTAGGAACAAAGAATTTTTTCCTTACCTTTTTATTTCTTGTTTTGTTTATATGAAAAATCTTAGGTGTAGAATTAAATCATGCTTGCTTACATTTATTAAATGTCCTAAGATTACATGAATTCAGGATTGGCCTGGCTAATCTTGGTTGTTGTACTAAAAATGCTTTTCTTTATTTAGTTCTCTGTTCAGAAACTTGAACCTTTCCTAAGGGGAACTGAGGGCTTCAGTCTTAAAAGTTTCAGAGACAAAGGTAAGTTGCTAAGACCAGACACTCGAGCTTTGACCTTGCTCTGTACCTTCTTTTAGGGTTGGATGAAACCTCTCAGGGTCGCTACTTACAGGAGCTGCTACATTACACAACCAGGCCTCCTCCATTTTGGGGGGTAACTGCATTAAAAAAGATACGAATATGTGCTTACGAAGTTTAGAAGGTCTAAAAGTAAGCCTCTCTTGCCCCATGACCCTCAGTCTCAGCTCCTCTCCTTCCAGAGGTAACCACAGCCACCAGCTTCTTGGGTATCTTTGCAAATTTATTGCATTTGTAAACATTTATCCATTAAAACCAAACGAATAATCCTCTCTACACACTGCTCTTAATCTTGTTTGTTGTTTTTTAAAACCTTAATTTGTCTTGCAGATAGTTCTTTATCACACTGATAAAGCTGTCTTGATATTTTAGCAGCCACATGATGCTCTATTTTATAAATGTACCATATTTCATTTAAATGGTTCTTTATTGATGGGCTTTTAGGTTTGTTTTCAGTCTTTTGTTATTACAGTGAATGGATAATGAATACCTTTTTATATAAGCCTCTTAGCACGTATTCAAGTAAAAATAAGATATACTAACATTAACGAGTATAAATATACTGTAACTAAAGTTTAGATTTTTTTATTATTTAGGTATTATTTAAAGGTCTTTTGGGGATTTTAATCTGTGTTTCTTTTTCTTTTGAAGAGGATAATATTTTTTCGTATTTTTAGAGGAGAGCCATTTGTACTTTGTTTTCTGTGTATTGTCTCTCCATATCCTTTGTTCATTTCTTAAAATTGAGATATTGCCTCTTTTATATTGGTTTTGCGGGCACTCTTTGTGTTAAGGAAGTTCGCTTTTGTCTGTGACATTAGTTGCAAATATTCTTCCCTGGGAGTCAATTTTCAGCTTTCTAGGAAGTAGCTATTCTCCTTACAGTGTAGTTATACAATCATCCCGGTCAGAAATAAAAGACCTAGAAAATACGTGAAGTCAGACTTACTTGCCAGTTAAAGCTGTTTATCTCAGAACTGCACTATTATTGTAATTAGGTTAGACATGTCCAGGTTTATTTTGATAGCTATTTAACATATCTTTTCCCGTCTGCATTCCTCACCTAAATTTAATTGTGAACTCTTTAAGCAGAGACCTTATGCCCACCATTTTACCTTATGCCCATCATTTTTTTATTTGCTCCTAGCATTTCTGACTTTTGTAATAAGTTTTTTCACCTAATGCCAGCAGATCAGATCTCTTGAAAGAGTGAATTGTCAAGGCAGATACATTTTTCTAACACATCTTTTAACCTGCTGCTTCATCTGTTGTGTGAAAAACACTATTATAAATGTTATAAAGAGGAGTTGTCTTCCATTTTATCTGTACCTACCCAAAGAAAAAAGGTAAAGTCTTCCCGAATGTTTATGTCACTTTTTTGAATGGATGAGAGGGCCAGAATATAACAGGTGACCCTAGAGCTGCGACCACCATAGGTATATTACATCTTTGTCAGCAGCTTACTGTGAAAAGTATTCTCTTTATTTTATCACTATAATTTTATTCTCTGTAGTATCTTCCCTTTCTGAAGAGTTGAAACATTTTGCAGACAGATTGGAAAGTAATGGAACACTACAAAAATGTTTTGAAGATTCAGAAGGGTAAGAACAAGTTCCCTTTCTCTCCAAACTTATAGTTGAATAAGGACTTTTTATTTTTTAATTTTTTACATTGAACTATAGTTAATTTACAGTGTTGTGTTAATTTCTAGTGTACATCAGAGTGATTCAGTTATATGTGTGTGTATATGTGTGTGTTTGTGTATATTTCAGTTCATTTGTATCATATATTAGATCCCACAAATAAGTGATGTATGGAATTTGTCTTTCTTTGTCTGACTTAATCTGTTAGTATAATCTCTATCTAGGTCTATCCATGTTGCTGCAAATGTCATTATTTCATTCTTTTTTATGGCTGAGTAATATTCCTTTGAGTGTGTTTGTACACACATACATCACATCTTTATCTGTTCATCTGTTGATGGACTTTTAGGTTGCTTCTATGTCTTGGCTATTGTAAATAGTGCTGCTATGAACGTTGGGATGCATGTATCTTTTTAAATTCAGTTCAATCACTCAGTCGTGTCTGACTCTTTGTGACCCCATGAACCGCAGCATGCAAGGCCTCCCTATCCATCACCAACTGCTGGAGTCTACCCAGACCCATGTCCATTGAGTTGGTGATGCCAGCCAACTGTCTCATCCTCTGTCATCCCCTTCTCTTCCTGCCCTCAATCTTTCCCAGCATCAGGGTTTTTTCAAATGAGTCAGCTCTTCACATTAGGTGGCCAAAGTATTGAATTTTCAGCTTCAACATCAGTCCTTCCCATAAACACCCAGGACTGATCTCCTTTAGGATGGACAGGTTGGATCTCCTTGCAGTCCAAGGGACTCTCAAGAGTCTTCTCCAAAACCACAGTTCAAAAGCATGAATTCTTTGGGGCTCAGCTTTTGTTATAGTCCAACTCTCACATCCATATGTGACTACTGGAATTGACAAAGTAATGTCTCTGCTTTTTAATATGCTGTCTAGGTTAGTCATAACTTTCCTCCAAGGAATAAGTGTCTTTTAATTTCATGGCTGCAGTCACCATCTGCAGTGATTTTGAAGCCCCCAAAAATAAAGTCAGCCACTGTTTCCACTGTTTCTCCATCTATTTGCCATGAAATGGTGGGACTGGATGCCATGATCTTCGTTTTCTGAATGTTGAGCTTTTTAAGCCAACTTTTTTACTCTCCTCTTTCACTTCCATCAAGAGGCTCTTTAGTTCTTCTTCACTTTCTGCCATAAGGGTGGTGTCATCTGCATTTCTGAGGTTATTGATATTNGGGTTGCCATTTTCTTCTCCAATGCATGAAAGTGAAAAGTGAAAGTGAAGTCGCTCAGTCGTGTCCGACTCTTTGCAACCCCATGGACTGCAGCCTACCAGGCTCCTCCGCCCATGGGATTTTCCAGGCAAGAGTACTGGAGTGGGGTGCCATTGCCTTCTCTGAAGAAGTACTCAGTTCAGTTCAGTCGCTCAGTCGTGTCCGACTCTTTGCGACCCCATGAACTAGCTGACTTCAATAGACCAAAAACCCAGAGATGGGAGATGTGTTGGTACTTCCACCAAACAGCTGGATCCCAAACACCTTCTCCCTCTGCTGGATCTGCCCCCAGGGGCTGTCAGGTTGCTGCCTTGGGTTTCTGATCCACACAGAAGGCTGATAAAAGAGGGAAAACTCAAACATCTTTTACCCACAGGTGAGACCTCTCCTGAAAGTGAATAATTAACTCAAAGATATTGGAAGTCACAAGGAATTCCAAGATTCCAGGGATCTTGGATCCACATCTTGTCAGCTGCTTGCCCTCTGGCAAGGAATTTCTGTCTGAGCCTCAGTTTTCTCATTTGTAAAATGGGTGTGAAGTGTTGAGGTAAGAAAAGAGAGGAGGAATGCAAATAAAAAGCTTAGGCTAACAGGGTTGTATTTATTTTTTATTTATTTGTTTGGCAGTGCTACACGGCATGTGGGATATTCCTGCAACCAGGGACTGAACGCACGCCCCCTGCAGTGGGGCTTCTCAGGTGGATCAGTGGTAAAGAATCTGCCTGCCAATGCAGGAAACTCAGGAAACCTGGGTTTGATCCCTGGGTTGGGAAGATCCCCTGGAGGAGGAAATGGCAACCCACTCAAATATTCTTGCCTGAAAAATCCCATGGACAGAGGAACCTGGCAGGCTACAGTCCACAGGGTCACAAAGAGTGGAACATGACTGAGCGACTGAGCACACACCAGCAGTGGAAGTACGGAGTCCTTGGACCGTTAAGTCTTTGTAGTCTTACTTAACCACTGGACCAGAAGAGAAGTCCACTGGTAGTGTTAAAGTCGTCTTCTGGGGACTTCCCTGGTGGTCCAGTGGTTAAGACTTCCCGCTTCTATGCAGGGGGCTCCAGTTCAATCCCTGATGGAGAACCAAGATTCCACATGCCTCAGAGGATGGCCGAAAGTTGAAGGAAAAAAAACCCTGAAATTGAAAGGAGGCAACCTTGGCCGGGAGGAAATGTGGTTCTCTGATCTCTCCTTATCTGTTTATCAGAGATCTGGGTCTACCCCTATCTCCTCTCTTTTTCTACCAGGCTATCTCTCTTGAAGCCACTATTTCCCATTCATACCCATTTCGGCTCCTCTCCATGAAAAAATGTGTGTGGCAGTAGTTGGTCCTTATCAGTGTCGAAGTCTGGGCTGGGCACCCCTTGGGTTGCTTGAGCCTCGAGTTTACCTTTTGCTTTTCTTCTTTTTTCTTCTTTTTCCAGCATGGGGGATCCTAGCTCCCAGAAAGACCAGGGGTCAAATCTACAACCTATGTAGTGGAAGGCTGGGTCTTAACCACTGGACCACCAGGTAAGTCCCCTGAGCTTTAAGTTTATAAATGGGTTCCCCTCTGTTTCCCAATTTCTGTCTGCATTTTTCTGCATTTCTGATTCTTTGCCTTTATGTCCATTACTCATTTGACAGATATTTCTTGAGTTCTTGCTATGTGCCAAGCATCACTGGGGACAACCCAGTAACTAAGAGTGTATTCACAGGGATCATCGTCCAGTGGGGAAGACAAAGGGTTACAAATGGGGCAGGGGAGAGCAGGAAACTGTGGAACCCAGAGTAATAACTGAGCGGGGAGGAGAGGGTGCTGAAAAGGCTTTCTGGCTGAGAATATTAAGCGCTGATGCTTATATCCTGTTTAAAAATTTTTGTTATCTTATTTGTTTGGCTGGGCCAGGTCTTAGTTGTGGCATGCAGCATCTAATTCTATGACAGGGATCAAACCCAGGTCCCCTGCATTGGGAGGGCGGAGTCTTAGCAACTGGACCACCAGAGAAGTCCCATGATGCTTAGATCCTTTTAAACATACAGCATATCCTTTCTAGAGCTGGGGAGTCCCAGGAAGAGATGGGACTTGTCCTAGCAGGAGGAGGTCGGAGTGGATGGGGCTGGACCTGGATCCCGGCCTCTGGCTCTGGAGTGGAAGTTTTAAACCACTGCTGGTGGAGATCCGGAGGCCGGGGGTTAACTGCACCAAACTCTTGGAGGAACTTGAAACTGTGCGCGATGACCCAATCGTGGCGAGGAGTGCGGGGGTCGGGGGTGGGGGAAGGCGTTGGAAGGAGGATGGAGAGGAGTTGAGACCGCTGGCCTCAGAGTCGAGTGCACCTGACTCACGATGAGCCCCAAGGCGGTGTCTCGCCTGTGAAATTGGAGACTTGTTCCGCCTCCTGCTCTGCTGGGAGGAGAAAATCCACGTGGGCGCTTGGCACGATCAGCACTCATAAATGCCAGCTGGTGTTAATATTTTGATCATCCCCATTATCGTTAATAACTAATTAATTAGAACTAATGTGTCCTCTCTGCGTCGGACTGGGTCTCTCCAGGCGAGGAAATCACCGGGCCCCAGGCGAGGTCGGACTCGGACCTCTCTTTCACCCACCCGCGTCCCCAGCCCACCCCGTCCTCCTTGGCCCACAAGAGGCCTCGTAAATTTGTTGGCAGACTGAAACGGCGTGCATCTTAAGGCGCAAGTCTGATTAGGAGCACCCTTGGCGTCGCCCCTCACCTGCGTGGGAGGGGGTCCNGAAGGCAGAGAGGAGGGGTCCTTGGCCCACAAGAGGCCTCGTAAATTTGTTGGCAGACTGAAACGGCGTGCATCTTAAGGCGCAAGTCTGATTAGGAGCACCCTTGGCGTCGCCCCTCACCTGCGTGGGAGGGGGTCCGCAAACCAATGATAAGAACGGTGGGCGCTAGGACCCCGCATCCCCGGGCGGGGCTGAACCCGCTGGTGCCCGGCGTCGAGAACCCATTTGCCCCCGGGCCACGCCCCCTCTTCGTGATGATTGGTTTGCCTTCTCCGGCATGCGGCTTCGATTGGCGAGAGTGGACGCCGCTCCCGAGATTCCCCGCCCCACCCGAGGTTGTCCCGGGTCTACCAGCACCGCCGCTGCAAAAGCGCTCGGCGGGGTGCGGCGGAGGAGAGAGGCGCCACGGGGAGAACTGGACGCGGACAGCCCGGCTCTGGGGTCCAGTCTGCCAGCACCGGACGGACGGGCCGAGCCCGGAGCGCCGCCATGGGCCCGGGGCCCCCGGCGGCCGGAGCCGGAGCGGCCCCGCGACCGCTGTCCCTGGTCGCGCGGCTGAGCTACGCTGTGGGCCACTTCCTCAATGACCTGTGCGCGTCCATGTGGTTCACCTACCTGCTGCTCTACCTGCACTCGGTGCGCGCCTACAGTTCTCGCGGCGCCGGCTTGCTGCTACTGCTCGGCCAGGTGGCCGACGGGCTGTGCACGCCCCTGGTGGGCTTCGAGGCTGACCGCGCCGCAGGCCGCTGCGCCCGCTTCGGCCCGCGCAAGGCCTGGCACCTGGTCGGTAAGCCCCGGTCCGGCCTCCCTCATCCGGCTGCCGGCCCCTCTGTCCCACTGCTCAGTCCTCTATATGCCCAGCCCACGAGCTGGTCCACTTAACTGCTCTGTACTCTTTCTCTGTCTGACTGTCCGATGGCTGCTGGGTGACCCGTGGAGCCTCCTCCATGTGACTCTGGGTGTGACCCTCTAGTGTCGCTTTTCTTCATCTGCCTGACTCTCAGGGGCACCCTGAACCCTCTCTGGGTTGGATCTTCCTGCCATTGTTTCCGCTGTCAGTCTGTCTGGTCTGGCCTGACTTCTCTCTGTTTATATGAGAGTGACCACCGATGACAGCTCTGAGTGAGTTAGGTTGCCTAGAACCCCGTGTCGCTCTCTGTCCCCTCAGTGCACTTTGTCTGTCTGTCTTCTGCCCCATCTTGGGCAGCCTGGCAATTGGTGACTTTGGGGAGCTGCCCTGGGAACTGGGTTGCAGGCCGAGTGAACCAGAAAGGTCAGCGTTCTGTGCTTGTCCAGCTGATGGGATGGGGTTCTGCAGAGAAGGCTATGGGGTTACCCTCTGTTCCTTCTGGGGGAGTTGCCTGGACTAGAGGGCTGTCTGTGAGGGGAGGAGGTAGGTGTCACAGGGGCAGGAGTACCGTCCCCAGTGCACACCCCGATAAGGCCCAGCTCCTAAAGTCCCTCCTCTGCACGCCTGGACCCTGGGCCCTGAGATTAGCTGTGGGCCACTTTGCCTACTGTTCTCTCCCTGGCAGAAGTACTAGCCGCATCCTGGCACTTGGGGCATGCCAGACATTTCAGGAAGCAAAGCCAGGAATCCTGCCACTTATGAGAATTCAGGGTGGCAACTTTTCAAGAGCCAGGAGGGCTGGCTAGTATCTCCCTGCCCCTGGGAATAGTGACTGAAGAGGCAGTTATTTGCCCCGGGCCCTTGTGCGTGACACATTCGCAAGGTTCAGCAGACCTCCAGGTTGCCTGCTGGTGGCCGGCATTGCTGTGTCTGCAGCGGCTTGGGGCTGGATTTCAGGTTTCTTAGACACTGAGCACGCTCAGGCTGTTAGACGAGCAGCTAGGGAGGGGAGCAGGTAGAGGCAGGTGACTCAGACCGAGGTGTCCCTCCATGGGCTCACGTTGGGATCGCTTACAGAGCTGAACTCGCAATCTCGAATGCAATTTTGTTCATAATAGTTGGGTAGACTTGTTGACACACACACCACACAGGTCGTTCCTGGGCCAAAGAGGTGTGAGGACTCTGTTTTCTGGGATGGACAGATGAGACCCTTGAGTAGGTAGGTGGCCCTGGCAGGGGATGCTGCCTGTGCAAAGGCCCTGACATGGGACCTAGTAGCAGCGCTGACTTCCCCTTTTGTAATCAGAGGGCTGAGCTTCAGTGAGAGTCTCACCTGACCCCAGACCAAAATCAAAGTCCCCTAAACTGAAGACTTCGTGTTTCGGCAAAACAGGTGTGGGGCATGGGTGCCCCAACCAGATATCTACCTGTACCCTCCCCCTGCCTTGGGGTTAGCACATAGGAAGATCCAGGAAGATCTGTGGGGAGAAGAAACCAGGGCGGCCCCTTGTGAGGCCTGATAAGGTGACCTGAATAAAGGTCACCTTGGCCACAGTGCCCACTTCCACTCTGTTTTGCCCCTGAATCTGTGGGTAGTGGGGACGGACTCGATGTTCACCTTAATGAGCATCTGGGCTCCCCTTCTGGCCCACAGAGGACCCAGAGAACACATGGATACTCCTGTGGGGTCCAGGTTGGGACAGGTGGGTAGACTGGACTTCATAAGGAATAAGCAGAGCACTGGAGGGGACATTAGCTTTGGGGTTTTGGAGGATGAATAGGAGTGTGTGCTTATGGGGCGGCATTCCAAGTAGTTGAAACAGCATCTGCAAAGGTGTGAAGTCTCATGGCTTTGAAGTTGCTGAGACAGGAAGTGGCTCAGAGTAGTAGGAGTTCCCAATTTCATTAACTCTTAATCCTCACACCCATCTTGTGGGGTATTTTCATTAGCTCCCTTTTCTGGAGGCAAAGGCCCAGAGATGTAAAGTCACTTGCCAAAGTCCCGCAGCCAGGCACCCTGGGGCGCTGACAATGGTTAACTGCCTGAGCAGTGGCAGGGTAGAGTCCGGCTACGGCAGCACATTCTTCTGACCAGAGTCTACAGTTCCTGTCTGGCCCTGAGTGGCTGCCAGACCTCCAGGCATCTGGAGGGGCCCGGGGTGCCCTTCCCAGGCACCAGTTCCAGAGAAATAGCGAGGGTGGTTTGGGTTTCAGTTCCCAATCCCTGGACTGTGGGGGCGGGCCCAAGGTCTGGGGGATGAGGTCACCTCCAGAGCCCGAGCCAGGGCAGGGAAGAGGAAGAACGGAAGTGTGACTCCAGGCCCTCCAGGGATGGGAGGAGAAGGGTGGAGGGCTGGACTCTTGGTTCCATAGCTCACTATGTGGGCCTCAGTTTCCTCATCAGGAAATGGGGTTAATAATAACATGTGCTGCTTTGGGCTGTTAACAGAGGCCACTGTTATTATTCACTCATTGAAAAGATCTTGGTGTACCGGGCTCTGTAATGGGTGCCAGGGACACAGAAGTGACTTGGAGAGACCTGTTACCCACCTTCAGACAGACAGGCAGACAGACAAAGAATTCCTGTGAGTGCTAAGGGACATGAAGAAGAGAAAGCAGGGTTCAGACAGTGTCCAGGTGGGGAGGGGACTGCTGGCAATGGAGCTGGTTGGGAGGGGAGCTTTTTGGAGGAGGTGACATTTGAGTTCAGTCCCAAGGGATGGAGAGGAGTGGGTCTTGCTCAGATGTTGTGAGAAGGAGCATTCCAGGCAGAGGGCACAGATGGTGCCAAGGCCCTGGGGCAGGAGGGACAGCTGGAGGCCCAGTGCCTGGAGCAGAGTGAGCTGAGGGGAGGAAGTGGGAGGAGGGGAGGGGAGGGAGAATATGAGGCAGGTCGGCAGGGCCTTTGAGGCCTCGAGAAGGACCTGTGCTTGTTCTGAGGAACTAGGGTACTTTCCAGGAAGAGGCCCCCTCATGGGCTGATGGGGACACTAGGGTTCAGGGAGGGCAGGGTCCAAACATCCCCACCCGGCATCACCTGGCAGGAACTGGGAGGAAAAGTCCTCCTTGGTGGGGAGGCAGGAAGGGGAAGTGGTGGGCACTTCCCCAGGGGACCCCGCAGCGCTCTTTCAACCTGCTGCATGGCCTCAAGCTCTGCTTCAGTTTCTTGAGCTGTCACCTAGGGGGCGAGCTTGGGGAGTCCTGAGCTGGCATGGGGCCCCCATTCCTGCCCCTGCCCCCTCGTGGGTATGGCATGTGACCTGTTCTGTGTGTTTCCCCGCTAGACACAAGGGGCAGGTAGCCTGGATGGGAAGGCCCAGCTCCTCTGTCCTGTTTGGGTGTGTGTCCTCGGGGGACCCCTAGATCTCTCCGCCTTAGTTTCCCTATGTGTCACAGGGCTGTGAGCCCAGGGAGCCCGGGGCTCTGGCCCTCACTCACTGTGTACCCTTGTCTGTGTCTGTGTCTGGGGGGCCCGGGGCCAGCAGGAAGTCCTGCAACGTGCCCTCCCCACTCTGCTTATCCACAGGCACCATCTGTGTCTTGCTGTCCTTCCCCTTCATCTTCAGCCCCTGCCTGGGCTGCGGGCCCACCACACCTGANGTCTGGGGGGCCCGGGGCCAGCAGGAAGTCCTGCAACGTGCCCTCCCCACTCTGCTTATCCACAGGCACCATCTGTGTCTTGCTGTCCTTCCCCTTCATCTTCAGCCCCTGCCTGGGCTGCGGGCCCACCACACCTGAGTGGGCCGCACTCCTCTACTACGGGCCTTTCATTGTGATCTTCCAGTTCGGCTGGGCTGCTACACAAATCGCCCACCTCAGCCTCATCCCAGAGCTCGCCACCAACGACCAAGAGAAGGTGGAGCTTACGGCTCTGAGGTACCACTTCTGGGGCAGGGCAGGGTGGGGCAGGGGGCCCAGGGCAACCTACCATGTCTGAGCTCTGCTTGGCTGTGTGGCTCTGGGTCTCAGCCCCAGAATGGACATCCGTCAATCAGTGTATCATTCAGCTGTTGCTGCGTAACAAATAGCACTGCATCAGCAGCTTCAGACAGCACATATGGACTGCCTCACAGTTCTGGCAGGGGAGAAGTCTGGCTTCGCTTAGCTGGGTTCTCAGCTTCAGGCTTGAGGCTGCAGTTGAGGTGTCGGCTGAGGTTTCAGGTCCCTCTGCCCCGCTTAAGTTGTCATCGTTTGCTGTGTTTGCTTCCTTTTAGAAGTCCTGGGGTTTGCTGCTTCTCTGTGGCCAACATGAGAGTCTCTGATCTCAGGGACGGTGTGAGCCGCCTTCTTTCTGAGGGTCATTTGATTAGATCAAGCCCACCCAGGATGTGCTCAGTCGTTCAGTCGTGTCCAACTCTTTGCGACCCCATGAACTGTAGCCCACTAGACACCTCTGTCCATGGGATTTTCCAGGCAAGAATATTGGAGTGGGTTGCCATTTCCTTTTCCAGGAGGCTGACCAAGGATAGTTTCTCTTAATTACATCTGCAGAATCCCTTGATCTTTGCCATACAGTGTTATCTTAACATGGCCTGACATCTCATTGTATTCATAGGTTCCGTTCCCCAAAGGGAAGAGGTTAGACGGAGAGGAAGCAGGGCAGGGGGATCTCTGGGCATCTTAGCATCCTACCTGTCACGTGGGTACAGCTGGCCCCCAGCTCCTCCACTGATTTACTTAAAGGTGGTGATTCTAGGTGCGGTGGTAGCAGGAGTCCTTTAGAACACTTGCTGTGTGTGCGCACAGCAAACCATCTTTCATTCTCATGACAAGCCCAGGAGGTTGATTGACATGTGCCCAGGGAGAGGGTTTGAGCAGAGTGGGGCCTGTGTCAGGGGAGCAGGGATCAGGAGGTGACTGTTGGGCAGGAGGGATGTAGCTCCTGCAGGTGGCCGTTCAGGCATGAACGCTAGTCATGAGGCCCCGCCTGTCTGCGGCCCAGTTCCCCATTAGGGCTGGGAGCTGCAGGCACTAACAGCATCGGGGGATTGCCCAATGACTGGGGCCTCCAAAGGCCCCAGCTGCAGGGGGCGGGCTGAGCTCATAGAAGTCAAGCTCCAGGTGCTTTCTACCCACGAGAGCCTCGTGACTCTGGGGGTGTTCTTGTTTTCACTTTCAGAAAGGGAAACAGAGTCCCAATGAAACCCAGAGGCTCCTTATCTGGTGAGGCCCTGGGGGACAGGACTCAGGGCCTGGGTGACTCTGCCCAGCTGAAGCCCAGGGTTTCTGAGTATCTCAGGTCTCTGGGTTGCAGCCCTGACTTGGCCCTGCTCCGTGGAATCTCTGTACTCTGGGCCCTGGGCAGACAGGACCTCGTGGTGGAGTCTTGGTTCAGAGCAGGAAGTCTGATAATGTGGAGGCTGGGGAAACTGAGGCCAGCAGAGGCTTTCCAGGGACTACCTGATGTGTTGGTGGCTGACATCATGTGGCCAGGACTTCCCCATGCGTGGCCAGCATCTCTGACTGGGCGACCGCCTGGGAAGGAAGCGGTTGTGTGGCTTCTGGGTGGCCTCTCTGAGGCCTGACTGTCCCGCAGGTACGCCTTCACTGTGGTGGCCAACATCACTGTCTATGGAGCCGCCTGGCTTCTGCTACACCTGCAGGGCTCTCCCCACACTGGCCCCGCCGAGGATGTCAGCGACCAGCTAGGGGTCCAGGATGTGCCAGTGTTCCGGGTGAGCTGGGGGGTGCTGGGAGGGGTGCTCTCAAGATCCTGAACTCAGGGTTGGGGCCAAGTGTCACTGCTGACCCCTATCCTACCCGGTCCCCAGAACCTCTCCCTGCTGGTGGTGGGTGTCGGAGCTGTCTTCTCACTGCTGTTCCACTTGGGCACCAGGGAGGGGCGCCGGCGGCAGGTGGAGGAGCCCGGTGAACACAGCCCCCTGTTGGCTCCCTCTACCGCCCAGCCCTTGCTGCTCTGGAAACACTGGCTTCGGGAGCCAGCCTTTTATCAGGTATGACAGTAGGGGGAGGAGGGTCAAACAAGGTTGGGGTTGATGCTCCTCCCCAACCAGGGCCCTCACTGTGCCAGGCTGCAGGCAGAGATGGCAGACACTAGAGCAGATGTACCCCTTCCCCAGTCCAGGACAGACATTACTAACAGATCCTGCCATCTTCTCCACCTGACCAGCTAGGCGGTCACTAACTAATGGTCAGGTGCCAGCTGCAGGGTGACTATCCTGACTGCCACCTTGCCCCCGGCCCCGTGCTCCCGTGTCCCATCCTGACTGCCCCCGGCCCCGTGCTCCCGTGTCCCATCCTGACTGCCCCCGGCCCCGTGCTCCCGTGTCCCATCCTGACTGCNTTGTAAAACCAATTATAAGAAAATTTTTCTTAATTTTTTTTAAAAAAGAGAATGCTTTCCTTATTAAAAAGTTATACTGTTTTATTATTATTAGCCTGCCGCTAAGTCACTTCAGTTGACTGCTAGGAAGTCACTTCAGTTAAGAACACTGCCATTTCCTTCTCCAGTGCATGAAAAGTGAAAGTGAAGTCGTTCAGTCATGTCCGACTCTTCGTGACCACATGGACTGCAGCCTACCAGGCTCCTCCGTCCATGGGATTTCCAGGCAAGAGTACTGGAGTGTGTTGCCATTGCCTTCTCTGATTATTAGCCTAGAGGATAATATTTTAAAATACAATTTACAATGAGCTAGGCTTCAGCAGTACATGAACCAAGAAATTCCATTTGTACAAGGTGAATTTAGAAAAGGCAAAGGAACCAGAGATCAAATTGCCAGCATCTGCTGGATCATAGAAAAATGCAAGGGAATTCCAAACAAACATCTACTTCTGTTTCATTGACTATGCTAAAGTCTTTGACTGTGTGAATCACAACAAACTGTGGAAAATTTTCAAAGAGATGGGAATACCAGACCACCTTACCTGTCTCTTGAGAAACCTGTATGTAGGACAAGAAGCAACAGTTAGAACTGGACATGGAACAATGGACTGGTTCAAAATTGGGAAAGGAGTAAGTCAAGGCTGTATATTGTTACCCTGCTTATTTACCTGCTATAAAGAGTACATCATGAGAAAAGCTGGGCTGGATGAATTACAAGCTGGAATCAAGATTGATGATTGGTGGGAGAAACATCAACAACCTCAGATATGTGGATGATACCACTCTAAAGGCAGAAAGTAAAGAGGAACTAAAGAACCTCTTGATAAGGATGAAGAAGGAGAGTGAAAAAGCTGGCTTAAAACTAAATATTAAAAAAATAAAGACCATGACATCCAGCCCCATCACTTCATGGTAAATAGAAAGGGAAAAGTTAAAAGCAGTGACAGAGTTCCTCTTCTTGGGCTCTAAAATCACTGCAGATGCTGACTGCAGCCATGAAATTAGAAGACTGCTTCTTGGCAGCAAAGCTATGACAAACATAGACAGTGTGTAGAAAGCAAAGATATCAATTTGCCAACAAAGGATCTTATAGTCAAGGCTATGGTCTTCCTAGTAGTCATGTGCTGTTGTGATAGCTGAACCACAAAGAAGGCTGAGCACAGAAAAACTGATGCCTTTGAAATGTGGTGCTCTTCTTGGAGAACAAGGAGATCAAACCAGTCAGTCTTAAAGGAAATCAACCCTGAATATTCACTGGAAAGACTGATGATAAAGGTGAAGATGCAATATTTTGGTCAGCAGATGTGAACAGCTGACTCACTGGAAAAGACTCTGATTTTGGGGAAGATTGAAAGGCAGGAGAATAGGGTGTCAGCAGAAAAGATGGCTTGATGGCATCACCAAATGCAACNGCCCCGTGCTCCCGTGTCCCATGCTGACTGCCCCCTGCCCCGTGCTCCCGTGTTCCATCCTGACTGCCACCCTGCCCCCGGCCCCATGCTCCTGTGTTCCATGCTGACTTCCCCCTGCCCCTGGCCCCGTGCTCCCGTGTTCCTAGGTGGGCCTGCTGTACATGAGCACGAGGCTCACTGTGAACCTGTCCCAGACGTACATAGGCATGTACCTCACCTACTCCCTCCACCTGCCCAAGGTAAGCTGAGTGGACAGGCTGGGGCGGGGGTCCCTGCGCCTGCTGAGCCAGGCCCCACGTGCTTGTGCCCTCTCCACCCCACAGAGGTTCATCGCCACCATCCCGCTGGTGATGTACCTTAGCGGTTTCTGCTCCTCCTTCCTCATGAAGCCAGTGAACAAGTGCATCGGGAGGAATGTGAGTGGGAAGGTGGGGAGGGGGTTGCCCCCAGAACCTGGGCGACTTCGGACAGGGCATCCACATCCTAATGGGAAACAAGTTGTAGAATGTGGGCTTTGAGCACCCTGTGACCACCCACAGCCCTCAAGAGGTCAGGAGTGGGGGTGGCGGGTGTGACCAAGGAGCCGAACACTTCACTTGATTTCCTTTATTAACTCGTGTTGATGAGTAGCCACCAGTCTCTAGTGGCAGCCCTGACAGACAGCTTAGCTGTAGAACATGCGCTCCATGGATCACTGTGTCAGCAGGCTCAGAACCTCGGAATTCTCCGAGGTCAGAGCTGGGGGCTCCTTAGGGATGACCCAACTCAGTCCTCGTTTGCTGGGGCTGGGGGCCGGACTGGAGACCAGAAAGAGCTGGTGTCCAGCTCAGGGCTGCCCAATGAGGTAGGCCTGACGCCAGTCTGGGTGCTCTGCAGATGACCTACTTCGTGGGCCTCCTGGTGATCCTGGCCTTTGCAGCCTGGGTGGCGCTGGCAGATAAGCTGGGCGTGGCTGTGTATGTGGCGGCTGTGTTGCTGGGCATGGGCTGTGCCACCATCCTGGTCACCTCGTTGGCCATGACGGCTGACCTCATCGGCCCTCACACGGTAGGGTTGCTGAGTGAGGCCAAGTCGTGGTTGGGGACTGGGGCTGTGGCCTGGGGTGCTGACCCCCCTGCCTGTGTCCCCCCAGCACAGTGGAGCCTTCGTGTACGGTGCCATGAGTTTCTTGGACAAGGTGGCCAATGGACTGGCAGTTATGGCCATCCAGAGCCTGCACCCCTGCTCGTGAGTACCCTATCCAGCTGTCATCATGTCCAGTAAGGTGTGCCAAGCCTGTGTTGTATGCCAGGCAGTGCCCGCAGACTATGGATTCCACGACCAACAGAAGATACCAACACGGTGGTGGCCTCAGAGTCAGGGAGACCAGGTTATTCCCCACTTCCAGCACCCATTTATTCAGAGCGGACAGTGTGCCCTGTGCTGGGCGCTGATGACACAAAGATGGGTTGGGTGATGGGAGTGGACAGGGCAGTGGGGAAGCCTGGAATCCCTGTCATTCAGATCCTTAGGCCTTAGGGTTCCAGGCACAGTAGTATCCCATGAATAAATGTGTACGAGGGCGTGAAGGACACCACTTAGGGAGGCCCACCAGGGCAAGAGGTCAGGAACGGCTTCCTTGAGGTGACATGGGATCTGAGACCTGGGGGATGTCAGGGATTTCTAGGTAAATGGAGAGGAAGAGCCTGAGCAAAGGCCCTGGGGCAGGACCAGGCCTGGTGTGTTGAAAGAACAGTGAAGGCCTGGGTGTCTGGAGAGTGNTGAGGTCCAGTGTGTATTTTACATTTACTGCACATTTTTTGTTGTTGCTGTTGTTACTGTTTTTTTTTTTTAATTGAAGTTTAGTTGGTTTATAATATTCTATTAGTTCCAGGTATATAGCATAGTGATTTAGTATTTTTTCAGATTATAATTCATTATAGGTTATTACAAGATAATGGCTATAATCCCCTGTGCTATACAGGATTTCCTTGTTGATTGTCTATTTTATACTTAGTAGTTTGTATCAATTAGTCTTATACACCTAATTTGTCCTTCTACCTCCCTTTTGGCGACCAGGAGTTTGTTTTATTGCTTTTTTTTAAGTGGGTTTTTTTTTTTTCCTGATGTGGTCCATTTTAAAAAGTCTTCATTAATTTGTTACAATATTGCTTTGGTTGTTTTATGTTCTGTTTTTTGGCCGTGAAGCACTTGGGATCTTAGCTCCCTGATCAGGAATTGAACCCAAACCCCCTGCATTGGAAGGTGAAGTCCTAACCACTGGACTACCAGGGGAGTCCCATAAGTTTGTTTTCTATATCTGTGGATCTGTTTCTGTTTTGCATACACATTCATTTGTATTTTTTTAAGATTCCACGTATAAGTGATATCATAAAGCATTTGTCATTCTCTGTCTGACTTATTTCACTAAACATAATACTCCTTAGGTCCACCCACATTACTGCAAGTGGCAGAATTTCATTCTTTTCAGCTATAAAGCTGAATAATATTCCATTTCATTTATGCCACATCTTTTAATCTAATCATCTGTTGATGGGCACTTAGATTGTTTCCATGCTATTGTAAATAAAACAAGACCTAATTAAACCTAAAAGTTTTTGTGTAGCAAAGGAAACCATCAACAAAATGAAAAGACAACTTTCTGAGTGGGAAAAAATACTTGCAAATTATGTGATTGACAAGGAGTTAATATCTAAAACATATAGACAGCTACAAAGAACAAATGCTGGAGAGGCTGTGGAGAAAAAGGAATGCTCCTAGATTGTTGGTGGGAATGTAAGCTGGTGTAACCACTATGGAAAACAGAATGGAGGTTCCTCAAAAAACTAAAAACAGAGTTGCCATATGATTCAGCAATCCCACTCTTGGGCAAAACTATAATTCAAAACATACGTGCAGCTCTGTGTTCATAGCAACACTATTCACAATAGCTAAGACATGGAAGCAACCTAAATGTGCATCAACAGATGAATGGATAAAGAAGATGTGGTATTAATACATATATACAATGGAATACTATGCAGCCATAAAAGAATGAAATAATGCTGTTTGAGATTATCCTACTAATTGAAGTAAGTCATAGAAAGAGAAGTACTATATGATATCACTTGTGCAGAATCTAAAATATGACACAAATGAAACTATCTACTGAACAGATTTATAGACATAGAGAACAGACTTGTCGTTGCCAAGGGAATGAGGGGTGGGGAAGAAATGGGTTGAGAGTTGGGGTTAGTGTATGCAAACTACTATGTATAGAATGGATAAACAATAAGGGCTTACTGTATAGCACAGGGAACTATATTCAATATTCTGTGATATATATATATATATATAAACTGAATCACTTTGTTGTACAGCAGAATTAACACAACATTATAATTCAACTAAACTTCAATAAAAAATATTTGGAAAAAATACAGATAGCTCATACAACTCAATATCAAAAAATTCAAACAACCCAATCAAAAAAAATGAGCAGAAGACCTGAACAGGCATTTTTCTTAAGAAAACATACAGATGGCTAACAGGCACATGAAAAGATGCTCAACAATGCTAGTTGTTAGAGAAATGCAAATCAAAACAACAATCAGATATCGTTTTATACCTGTCAGAATTTCTGTTATTATAAAGTCTACAGTTAAAAATGTAGATGTAGAGAAAAGGGGCACCCTGGTACATTGTTGGTGGAAATGTAAATTGGTACCACCACTGTGGAAAACAATTTGGAGGTTTCTCAAAAAACTGAAAATAGAAGTAACACTGGATCCAACAATTACACTCCTCAGTATATATCTGGAAAAAAACAAAAACACTAATTTAAAAAGATCTGTGTGTCCCAAAGATCACCACAACTACCTATTTTCAAAAATCCCATTGCCACAAACAGAAACTCTACCCATTAAACCATTACTCTGAAGGTCTTTTTGAATCTAGAAAGATTACTTCCAATTTGTGTCATAGAGCTGGTAACACCTGGAAACCTATGTCCTCTTAGCAGTGGAGGATCAATGGGCAAAATCTGTCCTGGGGAGAGCAGAGCTGGAAATGACTCATATCCCTGAGAACTAGAGGAACTTGCAGGGCACGAATCTGTCTGTCAATGTACAAGTGGGGTATAGGAATAGTAGTGGTTAGACTGAGTTCTCTAGGAGCAGAGCCTGAGATAAGGATTCTAGCGCAAGTGATTTATTAAGGCAGTACACTGGAAAATTCATCAAGGACTGAGGGGAGCAGGATAGGGCAGGAGGAGAAGACAAAGAGATGGCTTCAGAATCTACTTAGCTTGGTTTCACACGGAGAATACCTCAAGAGCACCAGATGGTTTTCTTGAGGCAAGGGGTGGGGGGCTGGCCCTTTTACCTCCAGATCAGTCCAGCTGCGGCTGCGGGCCACCCAAGGGAGGGGGTGAAACCTCCTAGGCCTTCTTCAGGTGAGACAGTTCCCAATGGCCAAAGAATGTTCTCCAGAGAAGGGTACAGCTGTGAACTGTTAGCAGCCAGACTCACAGCAGCAGGAGAATGAGTTCCCTGGAAAAAGATATATGGCTGGGAAACAAGACCATCTATTAATACCACAACCAGTTATGGTGTCACCATTCCATGTGCTACTGGAAAAGAAACTGACAGAGCAGGATCACAGTCTGGAAATGAGAAGAAAAAAAAAAAAAAGATTTACAAGGAGGAGGTTCCAAAACTCAGCATTGGTTGATGTTATAAGAACATCTTTTCCTAGAGACTAACTAAACATTATCTTTTTCTTTTGAAGATCATGTGATAGAAAAGCTGGAGAAATGTGGTTTCTTTAATGATAATAACATCAGGAAGGACATATTTTTTATGACTGTCCATGATGCTGTCCTCCATCTCCAGAACCAGGTGAAATCTCAAGAGGTTCAAGATTCCATTTTAGAAACGGTAAACATTGAAACTTTCTACGTGCATAGCTTTCCTAAACTACCATGGTTTCTGTAAGTGGCAGAAAATTCCACAAACCTAAATTTGAATCCCAGCCCAGTGAAGTTTTTAAGCCACCTACTTAACTTTTCAGAGCCTGTTTTCTCATCAGTAAAATGGGAGTAAAACATTCCCCTTGCTGGGTAGATATGAAGACTAAATGGGACAGTTTATAGGAAAGCACCTGGTAGAAACTAGCACATTATTAATTCCACAATGGGGGGGGGTTTACTAG
Source organism: Neotragus pygmaeus (assembly GCA_006410875.1). Taxonomy (NCBI): domain Eukaryota; kingdom Metazoa; phylum Chordata; class Mammalia; order Artiodactyla; family Bovidae; genus Neotragus; species Neotragus pygmaeus. Next base: position 387,443 of record SJYV01016939.1, on the reverse strand, counting down.
TATAAGTAGGCAGTAGCTGTAATGACTTTTAAGAAAAAAGCCACCAAACCTTGGATCTTCTGAGATTTGTATGTAAATGCAATTTAAGTTCTCAGCAGTCTGTAAACTCTTATCAGGTTTTTTTTTCCCCTTTGGCTGCACCGTGTGACTGTGAGATCTTAGTTCCCTGACTAGGCATTGAACCTGTGCCCCCTGCGCTGGAAGTGTGGAGTCCTAACTACCGGACTGCCAGGAAATTTCCTATCAATATTTTAAAATAGGATTCATTAGGTCATAAATGATCTTTGAAAAAAGAAAAAAAAATTGAAAACCACAAATCATCATAGAGTTTATTCTCTGAAAAACAGGATAGACCCTGACTTCCCGCGGGCCTCCTTATTTTATCATTTTCCCTGTAAAATACCCAGGACAGTTGAGGATTCTGATGTGTATCATTGGGCTCGGCCTACTGCTTAATACAAGAATGTCATCTCTCATGGACTGTCTCACCATGAATTTGGGAAACTAAAACGAATGTCTATAAAAATGACAACAATAATAATTATTCTGATAACACAGTCCACTATATTTTAAATTGCTTCCTTTTTATCTAAAAGTAGGATAACTAGATTCTTCGTGTAGAATGAAAGTTACTATTTGAATTGAAACTAATTTAGAAAACAATTAGTAAATTATTAAATTCACCTATTGTTAGTAGAAAGATTGTTCTACTTAATGCTGTTGGAGAAAATACCACTTCTAAATACCAAGATGTGGATCTTAAAAAAAGGTGCTACATTCAAGATGCTCAGCTTTGAAAACCTGTAAACATTTTTTAAAAAGTCTAAGGACTTCGCAGGTGTCTAGAGGTTGGGAACCCACCTTCTAATGCAGGGGATATGGGTTTGATCCCCGGTCAGGGAACTAAGCTCCTGCATGGCACGAGGCATCTGAGCCCTTGTGCCGCAACTAGAGAAAAGCTGGTGAGCCACAATTAAGACCCAATGTAGCCAAATAAATAAATTAATGAAAAAAAAATTTTTTAATATAACTGAAAATTGATTTATTGTTTTCCCTATAGGTAACAATAACAGAACAGGATAGTGTAAAGGGAATTGAGTTCTTTCTTTGTGAGATTAAAAGTAGCTAAAATGAAATGTTACTCTTATCTTGATGTACATTTAGAGTTGCTTTGGGAATATGCTTTACGGGTAAGACAAAGTCCAGATTGTTACTGGTTTCTTTTGTGTTTAGACTAAATCACACGTTACGGCTAAAAAGCAGAATTTTCCTGAATAACCTACTTGGTCCACAGATGTTGGTTTCCATCTCCAATAAAATTAATTCCCATTCAATTCAACTTGAGATTGTTTATTGTCATCAGTCAGGAGCCCTTCACTTCGAGTTCCCCGAATGCTCAATGCTTTACTAAGTGCTCTTAGCTTGGTTATTGAAAGAAAATGACCATTGACTGCAGAATCACTCAGGCCAATGGGATGACTCGCTAAGTGTACACTTCAGAGGCTGGGGAAGAGAGGTGCGAGGGAGGTCAGACAATGAACTATACCAGCTCACACCTGAATGTGAAAAAAAATGGTGTAGGGAGAATTCTAAGTGGGAAATATGAAAGAATAAGAAAGCTGAAAAGGATTTTGAAGTATGCAGATTTTAGATGAGAGACACCAGCAAAGCTGCAAATCATTTTCAGTGAAGAACCAGGTAGGTTGATGCTATTAGACTTCTAATAAATAGTCTCTGTGTTCTCTTTCTCAAGATCACCCTCATCCAAGACTGTAAAGATCCTCTTGAATTAATGGAAGCAGAAATGATCGAAGAAGAGCTTGATGTCCAAGATGAGGTATGATCATTATTTTTGTTCAAAGAAAAGATTTTGAATTAAACAGAATAATACTTGTAGTATTAAAAATATTTGATAAAAACTATCCAGGGAAAATAATTTTAAGAAAATACCAAGAGAGTAAAATGGAAAACGAGGATTCTCTATTGAAGACATTAAGTACCAGGGGATGGGGCGGTGCCTTTTGCCTCAAGCCTATAGATGTGATCAGCAACTGGAAGCAGCCAACACATTTGCCTTGATTTTATACCTAAACTTCTGCACACTTTCTCTTTCAGAGACCCAAGGCCAGTGGGATAGGAGAAAGGTGAACGGAGGGAATTTTTAAGCCAGGAGTTTCATAAGCCTCAGAAATATTGAGTTGGCCAAAAAGTTCATTCGAGTTTGCCAGCTCTTAGGGACAAAACCAAAAGAACTTTTTGGCTAACTTAATTGTATGTGAAGAGTAGGAACCTCTTCCTCTGACTGATGATGGCTTTAGAAAGAGACAGATTCAAGTTGAAAGATGTTTCAAAATCAAGTAGCCCCACATCCTCAGCTCTGCAGACATCCTTCCTACCGCACCTCTAAGGATGTTCTCTCAGCTTTTGTGTGAATGTTTCTAGACATTGGCAATTAGTAGCTTTTCAAGGGGGTTTGCTACACAGCTGGAAGTCTCCAGGTGTCAACGGTGCTTACAAACTAGAGTCACCCTTTCTCTAAGAATCATCCAGTAGACAGATCATTCTGGTTGCCTTCTCTGAACAGTCCTTAAATATTTGAGAGCAGCTTTCATGTTTATAACGGACTCTACCCTGAATGAGACTCCTTCTGTTCTCTTCACTGTTCCTCACAGATAAGAAATGTGTTAGTTCTTCCCTGAACAAGAAGGGGATACAAAATTCCAGACAGGGTCAACTATGATGTCCCTTGGTCTCATCAAGATATTTACATTACTGTGACTTAAGAATGGGTTTATTTTCATAACAGCTACATCAAATATTTTGCTTCTATTGAGCAGGGGTCCACTAAAGACTTGAGCATTTTCACATGAACCGTGGTCTAGGTGGGCGCCCCATTTACAGTTATAGAATTGGTTTTGACCTTAATGCAGAACTACGTATTTTCTGCTAGATTACAGGCAGAGAAGATTTTTAGGGAAGAAATCACTAAGTAGAGTGAAAATTAGGGGTTCTGCATTTTAGCCTATCAGCTTAATGAGCCCAGGAATGTCATTATGAAGCTGTGAAGTCCTTCCAGCTTACTAGTTTATGATTAAGGCTATAGGGACAAGTTAGTTGAATGAAAACTCATATATCACAATTGGAACTTAAGAAGTTGCCACACTATAGAAGTATTTTTGATGCCACATAAAAGCATCATTCAGGTAGGGCCCCTGTAGATAAGGAAACTGTAAAGCAGAGTGGTTTTAAGGGGCTGAACTTTAGACCAACAGACTTGAGTGCTGGCCCTGATTCTGCAACTTACCATCTGAGTAGCCTGGGACAATTTACTTATCCTGACCTCATTTTAGTTTCTTCATGTAAAATAGAAATAATATGTTACAGAGTTGTGACCATTAATGGGTACATGTAAAGGAATAAAACAGTCTTATACATAGTAAGTGCTCAAGAAATAGTAATGATTGCTTTTAAACTACATCCAATTAGCATATGATGAGGTACAAAATTAAGTTTTTACCCTACTTTCATTGTGGTGCTATATGCCTGAGTAAATGTAAGCAAACACTACAAAGACATATTTGCAAAAAAGATTAGGTAGACTTAAGGAGAATTCTGTTTCATCAACAGTGTTTCCCCCTTGCTTCCACAGGCTATTCGAAGACTTGCTTCCTGAAATTGAGCTCAGGAGGTCACTCTAAGCAAAGACTGACTGCGTGGCAGAATTTACCCACCATGTAATTCTATGCAAATATTTTCTGCATTGACTATTTCTTTTGAACTTGAAACACTCATTCTTTTTCCAGTAGACTTTTAAAAATCTCTTTTTTTTTTAACCTCTTAACCACTGAAAGAGAAGCACGAAGATTGTTTCTAGGCTTTATTTATAAAATGAGTATTTTAGAAATAAATGAGTATTTTATTTCTAAAATGTGCAACATGGTCAAGAGGGTTTAGCAGTTTGCACGATCTGAGGGAACCATACTACCGCTCCTACAACAGATTTGCTAGGAGTGTTCATGTGGGTACATGTGTACTTCTGTGCAGCTGGGGTAAGGGTCACCCAACAGTCTCTGTGGGCAGGTGAGTCAGGAATGATTATCCTGTAAATCTGTTTCTGATTGACCTTGATACCTATGAGCTGCTCTGATCACAGTGTAAGGTCACAGTGAGTAAAGGCTGAAATAGAATTATTAGTGTACTTATCAGTAAAGGTCTTTAGAAATCCCTTTTGGTAAATGCATCCAAAAACTTCTGTTAGAAGTTCAGTGAGTTATAGTGGCCTGTGATGTTACAGTAGTCTTTGATGCTCATGAGTTATACTGTCTTTAACTGATAGGGAACAGATTTCTCACCTAGTTGGGTACAACATAACCAGGATTGTAATGTTATCTCATTACAATTTACAGTAATACTTTTCTATAATGGCAACAAGTCATAGCTCTAAAGACTGAATGTAATAGTCTTGCAGAAAATGAATGAATACCTCTGTTCAATAGAGGAAATATGCACTGCTCTCTCTTTTTTTTTAAGTCAAAGGAAATACCAAAGTTATATTTTAAAGGCTAGAGTTTTGTAAGATCTTGGGTCCATTTGTGGCTATATAAGACCACAGTCTATTTGACTTGTTTCCCAAGCATACTCTAGTAATTTTGTCTCTTTATGCATCTTGTGAATAGTAAACATAATTTTAATTCTATATTTTCAGTAGAAATTTTACTTGAAATTAAAGCTTTTGTTATGTTTTTAACCTATAGGATAAGATTCTACTATTGTATATGAATTTCAACAAGTGAAAAAGTCAAATCATGTACATACGGAAATATTTGCACATATTTTTTATGAAAAATAATGTTACCTTTTAAACTACTCTGATGTGTCCCTTCTGAAAGAAACTATTAAATATAATAAAAATGCTAAATTTTAAGTGTGCCAGTACTTTTTTTTAGTTGGGATATAGTTGACTTACAATATTATATTAGTTTCAGGTATATCATATACTGGTTCAAAGTTTTTATAGAGGTATATCATATACTGGTTCAAAATTTTTATAGAATATAGAANATAAAAATGCTAAATTTTAAGTGTGCCAGTACTTTTTTTTAGTTGGGATATAGTTGACTTACAATATTATATTAGTTTCAGGTATATCATATACTGGTTCAAAGTTTTTATAGAGGTATATCATATACTGGTTCAAAATTTTTATAGAATATACTCCATTTAAAGTTATTATAAAATATTGGATATATTTCCTGTGCTGTGCAATATACCCTTGCAGCTTATATATTTTATACATAGTAGTTTTTACCTCAGAAGTCCCCACCTCTATTTTGCCAACCTTTCTACTCTCCCCACTGGTAACACCTAATTTTTTGTCTTTATTTGTGAGTCTGCTTCTATTTCATTATATTCATTTGTTTGCTTTATTTTTTAGATTCCACATATAAGTGATAACATGCAGTTTTTGTCTTTGTCTTTGACTTTATTTCACTAAGCACAATACCTAACAGGTCTATCCATGTTGCTCCTGTGGCATTTTTTCATTCTTTTTTTACAGCTGAGTGATATATATATATAGTAATATTCCATGATATATATACATATCTATATCATGGAATATTACTCAGCTGTAAAAAAATGAACAAAAATATTACTCATATATATATATATATATATATCATGTCTTCTTTATTCTTGGACACTTAGGTTGCTTCTCCGTGTTGGTTATTACAAATGACGCTCCTGTGAACATTGAGGTGTATGCTCTTTTCGAATTAGTGTTTTCATTTTCTTCAGATAAATACCCAGCAGTAGAATTTCTGGGTCATATAGTAGTTCTAATTTTAATTTTTGGAGGAGCCTCCATAATGCTTTCTACAGTGGCTGCACTTATCTACATTCCCACCAGCAGTGTAAAAATATTCTCTTTTTTCCATATCCTCACCAACACTTGTTATTTGTGGTCTTTTTCATGATCATCGTTCTGACAAGTATGAGGTGATATCTCACTGTAGTTTTGGTTTGCGTTTCTCCGATGATTAACGATGCTGAGCATCTTTCCATGTGCCTATTGATCATCTGTATGTTTTCGTTAGACAAAATGTTTATTTGGGTCTTCTACACATTAAAAAAAAAAATTTACCTATTAGGTCCCAGTTTCTTTCCTTTCTCTCTCTTTCTTCCTTCCTTCCCTCCTTTATTTTTGGCTGCAATGGGTCTTTATTGCTGTACACGGGCTTTCTCTAGTTGCGACAAGTGGGGCTACTCTTCAGCTGTGATGCACAGCCTTCTCACTGTGGTGACTTCTCTTGTTGCAGAGCACAGGCTCTAAGGCATGTGGGCTTCAGTAATTGTGATGCGTGGGCTCAGTAACTATGGCCCATGGGCTTAGTTGCCCTACGGCATGTGGGATCTTTGTGGACCAGGGATCAAACCCATGTCCCCTGTAACTGCAGACAGATTCATAACCTCCGGACCACCAGAGAAGCCCTTCTGCCCATTGTTTTTGATAGGGTTGTTTTTTTGATATTGAGTTGTATGAACTGTTTATATGTTTTTAATAATAACTCCAGTAGATCATATAATTTGCGAGTATATTTTGTCACTGGTTTCTTGTGCTGTGCAGTGGTTCAGTATTCTTATCGGTCATCATTTTGATGTATTCTTCATAGCTCTACTTCCATTTGTTTTGGGTGTAATTTCTTTTTGTAAAAGACTTATTGATGCAATAAACAGTGTCACATAAATATCTCAGTTCAATCTTATAATTTTTACCCAAATATTTCCAGCTTGTTCTGTGCAATGATTTTCATCATTTTAAGCAAACTTTTCTTTCTGGTACGAATAAACATCAAAATGATGAAAAGCCTAGTGTACTGCATGAATTTCCACAAAATAAGCACACCAGTGCAACCAGCACCCAGATCAAGGAGCAGGAAATAGCCAGCTCCCCAGATGCCCTCTCATGCTTTCTCCCAGTAATTGCCTCAATGGATGATTACTGTCCTGACTTCCAACACTTGTTCTTTGAATGTCATATAAATGGAATAAAAATGGAAAGATTTCTATCAAAATCATAAGATTGTTTCCCTTTCTCTTTTGTGTCTGTCTTCTTGCACTCAGTATTACAAATATAAGATTCATCCATGTTATTGTATATAACAATCTTCATTAATTCTCATTGTTAAGTGGTATTCTTTTGTCAGGGATTCCCTGGTGGCTCAGATGGTAAAGAATCTGCCGGCAATGCAAGGGACCTGGGTTCAGTCCCTGGGTTGGGAAGATCCCCTGGAGGAGGATATCCTCTCCAGTATTCTTGCCTGGAGAGTCCCCGTGGACAGAGGAGCCTGGCGGGCTACAGTCCATGGGGTTGCAAAGAGCTGGACATGACTGAGAGATTAAGCACAGTACAGCACATCCCACTGTATAAATTTACCACCACTTATTTATCTGTTCTACTGTTTATGAATAGTTGGGTTGTTTCCAGTTTTTAGCTTTCATGAATAGTGCTACTGAGAACACTGTTAAATTTTTTTTTTTTTTTGGTAAACATATGCAGACTATTCTATGAAGTATATACTTAGGAGCAGAGTTGCTGTGTCATATGGTTATGTTCAGGGCTTCCCTGGTGGCTCAGTGATAAAGAACTTGCCTGCCGGTGAGGGAGATGTGGGTTTGACCCCTGGGTTGAGAAGCTCTCCTAGAGAAGGAAAGGGCAACCCACTCCAATGTTCTTGCCCGGGAAATCCCAGGGACAGAGGAGCCAGAAGGGCTGTGCCCATGGGGTTGCAGAAGAGTTGGACATGACTCAGTGACTAAACTACAACAATACATATTTCCTACTTCAGTAGACACTGCAATAGGTATCTATGGCAGACTATTTTCCAAAGTGATTGCATCGACTCACACTTGCATCATATATGAGAGTTTCAACTGCTACAAGGTTTTGTCTATACGTGGTTTGTGTATCTTTTTCATCTGAGCTATGCTTGTGGCTGTGTATTAGGATCACACTGTGTTTTTAATTTGCATTTGTCTGATGACTAAAGAAATTGAACACCTCAGATGTTTATTATCATTTAATACTCGAGGGAGTCATTGACCCAACTCATTTGTGTATTTTTCTTTTTGGACTAACTGCCTTTTCTTTTTTTCTTTTCTTTCTTTTTTCTTTTTTTTTTTGTTTTTTTGGTTTTTTTTGGCTGCACTACATGGCACTTGGGATCTTGGTTCCCCAACTAGGGATCAACTTGTGCATTGAAAGCAAAGGGTCTTAACCACTGAACGACCAGGGAAGTCCTGGGCTTTCTGGCCTGTTCCTGTGGTCTGGCCTGGTCCTGTGTACACAACTCACCTGCCTGTCTGCCTGCTCTCCCTACAGGTCTTCAGAAAAGCAGCTGGGGATTCACTAGTATTCTTACAGAGCTCCAAGAAGCTGAAAACCTATCTAGACTTTATACTAATTTTAAATCTGCTAAGGTACCCCACTTCATCTCTTTCTTCAGGAACATCTTTAGACCTAGACACAGAGGAAATATTTGTGCACAAGATCCAACCCATGTCACTGTTTTAGACCAAGTGCTCCAGTATTCTGAATCCCTCCCCATTATGTTTTTTTTTTAAAAAAACAAAAAAACAAAAAAACACTGTTTTATTTTGAATGATTATAGATTTGCAGGAATTTGCAGACAGGTACAGCAAGTTTCCTTTGCACCCTTCACCCAGCCTCTCCCAATGTTAACATCTTGTACAATTACAGTACAATACAGAACCCAGGAAACTGACATTGGTACAAACCATAGAGCTTATCACATGCCACTGTGTATGTGTGTGTATAGCTTTATGCAATTTTATCCCAAGTATAACTTCATGTGGGGCTTCCCACATGGTGCTAGTGGTAGAGAATCTGTCTGTCAATGCAGGCCCTGCAGGAGATATGGGTTTGGTCCCTATGTCGGGAAAAGCCTCTGGAGGAGGGTATGGCAACCCACTCTAGCACACTTGCCTAGAGAATCCCATGGACAGAGGCACCTCATGGGCTAGTCCATGAGGTTGCAAAGTGGGACATGATTGAAGTGACTGAGCACGCATGCACACACATAGCTCCATGTACACACCATTGCAATCAAGATGCATAGCTGTATCATGAACACACAATTCCTTCTGAAGGGCCTTGAAAAAAAGTACAGATATATGTCTCCACATCCCACCACTCCAGACTGAACAAGGACGTTCTGAGCTGGAGGAGCACCTCTGATAATACACTTCCTGTGGCCAGGAAACATTGACCACCAAATATTCCACTTTAGAATGTGCTTGAAGTTTTCTCCATTTCTACTCATGACTACCCCAGCATGGAGGAGCTCTGGGCCATACAGGAGGAGCATGTGAAAATCACCCTTTGGATGTAAAAGAAGGATACAAGTCCTTGACCAACCAGTACTACAAGCTGGCAGAGACTCTTCAGTATAGAGAACAGGTATGGTTCTTGGCCTAGTCAGTTCAGGCTACTATAACAAATTACCGTAGATGGAGTGGCTTAAACAAACATGTTTATTTCTATTTCTCACAGTTCTGGAAGCTAGAAGTCTGGGATCTTGTGCCAGCATGGTCAGTGAATGCCCTCTTCCTGGTTTATAGAGGACACTTGGGTGTTGTCTTCTTGCTGTATCCTCACGTAGCTAGCTCCCTACTTGGAAGACACTAATTCCATCATGAGAGCTCCACTCTCCTGACCTAACTACCTCGCAAGGGTCCCACCTCCAAATACCATCACTCTGGGGCTACAGTTTCAACATTGGAATTTGGGAGAGGGACACATTCAGTTCATTGCAGCTCTTTTCAAGAGACCTGTGAACTCGGTGGCATTGCTACACACCTCAGGATGGGTCCTGATCAGAGTGGTCAGCCTGACCCCTTCTAGGTGAATTCACTTCTGAGCTCAATTCATGGTGAGTATAGCACTTCAGGATCCTTTAACCCACTCCCCCAAGGTTACATCATATACAAAAGGAGGCCTGGGCATCCTTTGATTCCCTGGCACAGAAGTATTCAGGTGAATAGGAGCGGTCTGGACCAGTAGAACAATTGGTGTGCCCATGCCCTTTCTCCAGTAAGCTCCCAGTTAAGTGGGTAAAGGAAGGAAGTGGTGAGAAATAAGGCTGAGAGGTGGACTGGGGCCAGATTACAAGGGACCTCGTATGCCACATTAAGAAGCTTGGATTTTATTTATCCTCAACTCTGGTAAGCGATAAAAGCAAAATGGCTGGGTTACATTACCTAGCTAATCCAATCAGCTGACCTGGATACCTAGAAATAAATTCAGAAGGTGAAATTAAAGTAGAGATGAATGAAGCTCTTGTTGTTGGTTTCCAAGGACAGAGTAACACATGGAGGATTAAGCTTAGGGATTTTTAAAGACAATTTCAGAATTCTATCATCTACAATGATAATCATACCTTTATGATTAGGAAGGTATGTGCTATATTAAAACATTTAAGGCAGAAGTAGATACTGCTTTGAGACTGAGGAGTCAATGTTTCTTCATAAACATGTTGCTGTTTCTAAGCAGGAGTCCCTGTCTTTTCTGGTTTTACCTGCTTTTTTTGCTTAAAAAAAAAAAACCCACGAACTTTTGGTCCCTAAAACAAAGGAGGAAGTGATTGCTTAATATTTATGTTTAAAGCAGTTGTTAAATGTCTGTGACAAAATACAAGTGTGCAAATGAATACTCTGTGCTAGCTGTTACCTGCTCCAGAAGTGAAGATTTCCAAGCTATGGGGATGAAGCCTCCTTTCTTATTCCCTCACCACCTCTCCTCAACACTGAGTGGTGGCCCAACCAGAGATACAGCCAGCCACTCAGCGAGAAGATGCTCAGGAAGAAGATCTGGAGGAGAAACAGCATGCAGGCCTGATCTGCCTGCTTAAACAGCTGAGGCTACTTTCTTTTTAGTTTCATCTTCCTTTATTTTGTTCAGGGTACTAGCTTTTCCATCAGCTCCTTATTCATCAAGTGCCTTTTCTGTGACATGTACAGAACTAGAAGCTGGGTGGACATTCAGTGGGCAACAAAATCGAGCCCATTTCTATCCTCCTGGGCTAAAGTCTAATGTGGGAGATGGTCGATAAACAGGCCAGTGAAGGTGAAAGTCGCTCAGTCGTGTCCGACTCTTTGCTACCCCATGGACTGTAGCCTAACAGGTTCCTCCATTCATGGGATTGCCATTTCCTTCTCCAGGAGATCTTACCAACCCAGGGATTGAACCTGGATCTCCTGCGTTGTAGGCAGACGCTTTACCATCTGAGCCACCAGGGAAGTCGATAAACAGGCCAAGAGCCTGGTAAATAGAGGCTGGCAACTTTACTTGTGGTAGAGGCTTGAAGGTGACACCCAAAGGGCCTTCTGTCACGGTGGATGACTGGCTTGGGAAGGCTGTGTGTGCTCTCCAGGGAGGTAATGCTTGAGGAAGGAACTAGCAAGCACAGACCTGGGGGAAAACTGTCCATGTGGAGGGAACAGGTCAATAAAATCCCTGAGGCAGGATTAAGCTCAGCTGAGAAACGGTCATTTGGGACTGAAAGATTGACAGGATGGAGGAAGGTCCTAGATACTCGAGAGTTTGTAAACAGAAGGCTTTCAGCTGGGAAAGGGATGGCCAGCTTTGTTTTCAGAAGATTACTCTGGGTGAATTGTTTGTTTCCATGTGCAGAGAGTATCTCTCAAGGAATACACAGGATCTGGTCATCCTGGTTGCCTTCAGGAAGAGGGACTAGGGGTGACTGGGGGCAAGGGCAGGAGGAAGAAGCTTTGTAGACCATTTGTTCACTTCTGATTTTGAAGGTATTACATATTCTAAGATTAGACACAGGAATAGGAAGAAAGCTATTGCAGATGTCTGGGACAAATCTGAGACAGACGTAAAAAAATCTGGTGATCAGACTGTGGGAGTGAGGAACAGGGAGGAATTAAGATGATCTGTGTTTTTGCATTTAGGACTGAATGACAAAGTAGATGTGATGATAACAAATTGGGGAGAGTTGAAGACAGACAGTTTGGGAGCACTGGCAGCTCAAGAATTTCTAGTTAAAAGAGGCTTAGGAGTGCCCAGCTAGTTGAAGTAGTGGCTAGAAGAGATTTGCCTTAAACAATGAATTTTCTTAACATTAAAAAAAAAATCAGTCAGGGTATGTCATATTATATGTAGTAACCCCAAAATATCAATAACCTCAGATATGCAGATGACACCACCCTTATGGCAGAAAGTGAAGAGGAACTCAAAANGTACTCCTTTTCCTATTTGGAACCAGTCTGTTGTTCCATGTCCAGTTCTAACTGTTGCTTCCTGACTTTCATACAGGTTTCTCAAGAGGCAGGTCAAGTGGTCTGGTATTACCATCTCTTTCAGAATTTTCCATAGTTTATTGTGACTCACACAGTCAAAGGCTTTGGCATAGTCAATAAAGCAGAAATAGATTTTTTTCTGGAACTCTCTTGCTTTTTCGATGATCCAGCGGATGTTGGCAATTTGATCTCTGGTTCCTAAGCCTTTTCGAAAAACAGCTTGAGGAAAACCAGCTTGAACATCTGGAAGTTCATGGTTCACGTATTGTTGAAGCCTGGCTTAGAGAATTTTGAGCGTTACTTTTACTAGCATGTGGGAGGAGTGCAATTGTGTGGTAATTTGAGCATTCTTTGGCATTGCCTTTCTTTGAGATTGGAATGAAAACTGACCTTTTCTAGTCCTGTGGCCACTGCTGAGTTTTCCAAATTTGCTGACATATTGAGTGAGCACTTTCACGGCATCATCTTTTTGAATTAGTTTCTGTCTTTTCTGAATATATGCCCAGTAGTTAGGTTGCTGGGTCATATGGTAAGTCTGTTTTTACTTTTTTAAGGAACTTTCATACTGTTTTCCATAGTGGCTGCACCAGTTTACCCTTCCACCAACAGTGTTAGGACGGTTTCGTTTTTTCTACACACTGTCCAGCATTTATTATTTGTAGACTTTTTCATGATGGCCATTTCTGATGGGTATAAGGTGATACCTCATTATAGTTTTTATATATAATTTTATTTGCTTATTTATTTAATGTTTGGCTGTGTTGGGTCTTTGTTGCTGCGTGATTTTTTTTCTCTAGTTGCAGTGAGCAGGGGCTACTGTCTAGTCACGGTACATGGGCTTCTCATTGTGGTGGCCACTCTTGTTGCAGAGCACAAGCTCTGGGTGCACAGGCTTCAGTAGTTGCAGTACGTGGGCTTGGTAGTTTCGGCTCTCAGGCTCTGTAGCATAGACTCAGTAGTTGTGGTGCATGGGCTTAGTTGTTCTGAGGCATGTGGGATATTCCTGGATCAGGGATTGAACCCTTGTCTCCTGCATTGGCAGGTGGATTCTTTAACATGAGACATCAAGAAAGCCCCTCATTATGGTTTTGACTGCATTTCTCTAATAGTGATGTTGAGCATCTTCACATGCCTATCAGCAATCTGTATGGCTTCTTTGGAGAAATACAGTTGTTCATTCACTTATCAAACGTTTATCCAGCATCTTCTATGTACCATGCTCTTCTGGAAGCTGGAGATATAGTGATAAATAATCAAACAAGATCTTTCTTCTTATTCATTGTAGTAGGAGAGACAGTCAAATTACTTAGAAAATAATGACTTCAGATATAATCTGAATGATTTCAGTGATAATCTAACTGGGCAGGTAATATGGTAGTGACTTGAAGCAGTGGGCAACTTAAGCTAAAGTGTTCAGAGAGGTCCTCTAATGATTTGCCGTTTGTACTGAGACCTGTAAGACCTGGATGGTGAGGAGGAACCAAATATGTGAAGATGAGACGAAAAGCATTCATATTTTTGCTAGCCATGCCAGTTGTAGAAAAAGTCATGTTTTTAGCTGTTGGCCAGCAAGAATATTAAGAGAACGTTTATAGCCTTCACCGCTGCCCACCCCGCCTTCTCCCCCCGAAACTAGTAGTCCCTCAGCAGGGGCAACACCTAGCCCTCTCCCCATCCTGCAACAAATTACATGACTTGATCTTACACTTTCAACTTCACAGAGGTCTGCCTTTCCATAGATCCTTAGAATTAACTTTGCTATTCAGGAAATGAACATTATGTTAGCTCGACATTGCTTCTCTTTTAATGCAGTGTATTTAAACCACAGGCTGCTGTATTGCTGCTAGAGGTGATAGACGCTGTTTGTCACAGGCTTTGATAGAAAAACATAAAAGGTGACACAGCTGATTTAGGTTTCCAGGTAGAGTACCAAGTAGTACATCTGCAAAATTTTGGCATTTTCAATGCCTCCTGCTTTTCTATTAGAATCAATCGCCCGACTAGCCAAGCTATTGGTTTTAGTAGAACATATCCAACTGAGTGCAAAGTGCACTTCAACTTAAGTGCAAAGACAGTTGTATGTAAAAGCCATTAAGGTTTTGATTAGTGGGAAGGTAAGAGACTATATTAAAAAAAAATGGTGTGAACAAAACTTTGGAGATTGAAACCGACAGATATTTTGAGGCTGAGTGGCATTATATGGATAGAATAGATAAAGAGTAACAGTAGGAATCAAAGATAATGAGCTGGACAGAGCCAGAACACGGAGAACCTTAAGTGCCAGGTTAAGGAGTTTTGGCCTTTCTTCTGAATGTAGTGGAGAGTCACAGAATTTTTAAGAAACGAAAAATACAAAAGGAATATTTGAAGAGAGGTTAATTGGTTCATGTGTGAATTCAAATTAATGAGGGAAACAGCCCAGTGAGAAAGCTAATACCTAGTGCAAAAGTGAATTCGAAAAAAACCAAAAAGTGAATTCGAGTCCAAGACTAAATATTTGTTGAAAGATAAATTCTGAACATATTTTATTGCTGTTAAAATTATGTGAGACGTCCAATACTAAAAGCAAACACTCTTGGAAGACTTCTGTTAATCTCGTAATCCTGTCTCTTCTAGAAGAGTATCAGATTTGGCTCTGGAAACATCAGTGGCCGAGATGAAGGAATATATAACAGAGTAAGTGAAAATGAGTGAACCTTTGTTGGGAAATCTAAATTTGTCTGGGGGAAATAACCCAGGAAAAATGAATAGTAAACATCCTTTTCAGCGTGTCAGTATTAGAAAGCTGCACACTGGGATTTTATGTACTGTTGTCGTTTTGTCACTAAGTTGTGTCCGATTCTTTTTTGATCCCATGGACTGTAGCCCACCAGCCTCCTCTGATCATGGGATTTCTCAGGCAAAGACACTGGAGTGGTTTATGGACTGTATTGATGGCCAGTTTCATAGAATGGAGTCTAGAAACGAAGGATGTGGATTTGATGTAAAGACTCATGTTTGATTTGATTAAGTTAATATTCTCTGACTTGGTCGTGCTTTCTAATTTTTTTTTTTAATGACCTTTTTATTCACGTCTTAGAATCAGAGTAGACACCTAATGTATGGTTGCCCTGAGTGATTCAGAATGAGATGATCAACAGTTAACTGAACTTTTTCCTGCTTCTGTAGGTTTTCTTTGGAACGTCAGAGTTGGGATAAGCTCTTGCTGCGCTACCAGGAAGAGGCTGAAGAGATCCTATCAAGGTTAGATCTATGACAGGAAATAGGAAGGTTTTACCTTGTGACTTTTGATTTCAGTTCTTTTAGCACAAATTGAATGATGAATCCAGTCTTACAGGCCAGTCAACTCATCAAATCTCTGTATATATGAACAGTGTGACTGAAAATGGAGAGTGAGGGAGCTGGGAAGGAAGAGTTGTCACTATTTTCAGTCAAAGAACAGAACTGCCTCTGTTCTGTGCCCTTGGCTTCTGTTCCACATTCTCGGGGAGACAGGCATGTCTCTGCCCTGTACCTGGCAACCTGGGGCTGGTCTAGGAACAGTATCAAGGGACTTCAGTGAGCACATGGCCTTTGAAAAGCTGTGACTGTGGGAGAGAACCACAGCCAGGGCCCTCATGGAGACACGGGTGAAAGAGGTGATGGAAGTGGGTCTACAGGAGAGAGACGATCTTTGGGTCTTGAAGGCATAATAAAATGGGAAAGTGCTAGATTTTGGTTTTATTTTACTGTCCAAACTAGTGATTTTAAGCTTTTTTCCCCAAACAGAACCTTAGCTAGAAACACAACTATAAAACATGAGCTAAAATAGTAATTGCGAAAGTGGCCTCCTAGTAGAGAGGCACCTTGAGCACAGTATGAGAAGTTTCCCTAATCCAAGCATTGATGCTTATTACTTTCTTCACCCTTTAAATGCTCTATGTATGAAGACCAATAATGCATAAGATGGCAGTTTCTGAATAAACACTTTTGATGGGCCATAGTTTATATTAACAGGAAAGCTTCTGGAAGCAGACTGTCTCTGTTCAAATCCTAATTACTCCTTAGTTTTGTGACCTTGGGCAGTCCACTTAATCTGAAGTTCCTCATTTGAAAATGGGATAATATTACTACCTACCTCATTGGTTTGTTATGACTAAAGAGTCATCAGCAGTTTTCATAAACTCTCTGTTATATTGAGTTATTTGAGATAATTGAAGTGGGCCAACATCTTTATGGTGAAAGATCATGGATGTTAACTTCAGGCTCTACTCCAGGAGTAGTCCTTTTTGTACATGGACCTTACTGTTAGATGGAATCAACTAACCTTCTAGCATTTCCTGGAGTCCAGAGGTATAAAAACCAGAATCTCCTGTTAGTAAGAGAGCCTATGCTCAACATGGAGTGGAAGAATATTGATTCAGGTTAGTAAAGCCTTTGAGGAAGTGTTTTCCCTAGGTAAATCTTTGCTATTTTCCCACAAAAAATTATTTGAAAGTTTTTTTATTTTGTTTTTAGAGGATCAGCTGAAACCAAAAATACTGAAGTTGAAGTGGAACCTATAATGTATGTTGGGTCTTCCCAGAGTGAAGTCCTTAATACAAAACCTGACTACCAGAAGATATTGCAGAACCAGATTAAACTCTTTGATTGTATGGAGTTGGTGGTGAGTTGGGTCATGTTTCTTTGGCTGAGTTATCTGGCTTTGATACCTTCCCATCCTTGTTAAAAGAGCTGGAGAACATGTATAATTAGATAAGTATATTCAACTCTACCTTGGGGAAACATGGAGAGACAATGAAAGAAATAAACAAGTAAATGATGATAAATGCTATTAAGTCAGGTGGAGGAAGAGAATGTGTCGGGAGGGCTTCAGTTTGCTATAGAGGGGTTGAAGGCCCTCCTTAGGTGCCACCTTAATAAAGACTTGAAAGAAATGGGAAAGTGAGCCATGAGGACATTTTAAGGAATGTCAACCCCAATTTTTTTTTTTTGCCAAAATACCATCTTAAACTTATGGCTTGAGGTCTCAAGTTGGACTTTTTTGTTTCTGTTACTTTTATTTTGATTGCACCACACAGTATGTGGGATCTTAGTTCCCTGACCAGGGATTGAACCTGCACCTCATGGATTGAAAGTACAGAGTCTTATCTACTGGGCCACCAGGGAAGTCCCTCAATCTGAGTATTAGGTTGGCCAGAAAGTTTGTTCAGGTTATATAAGAGCTTACAAAAACCCAAATGAACTTTTTGGTCAGCCCAATATGAACAGGAAGCAGGTGGCATTTGATATAGGGTAAGGAGAGTCTTTACAAAGGGGCTGAGTGTAAAGATGTGGGTATCAAGAATTCAAAAGTGAAGTGAAGTGATCTGGGGCTAAGAGGCAGCTGTTCTTACTCCTCAGCTGGAGAGTGAAACAGTTATTGTGGTACCTGGCAGGGACTTGTATGGTGGGCTGCTCTGAAAGAGCCCTGGTCTTCAGTTGAGAGACACTAGTAACTCCAGATGACCCTTCCAGGAGCAGGCCCAGGTAAAAATACCCTGAGCTCATTCAGCTTCTACTTGGCTCCCTCTTGGTCAAGCCCACCCAGAAGCCAGAGGACCTGGGATCCTGTTGAGGTTGTGCAGGTCAGTCTGCTCAGGAGTTAGAGCAGTGTGGAGAGGGGTGAGTATGGATGTGAAAGGGCAAACAAAATGTCTGGCATAAGCATTCCAAGTTGAAAGAGCAGCGAAAGCAAAGCTCCTGAGCAGGAGCTCGCCTGGTGTGTTTGAGGAGCCATGCAGAAGCCGTGCACCCTTCCAGTTCACAGTTGTCTGTTGTCTGCAGATGGACGAACTACAAGGATCCGTGAAGCAGCTGCACGCCTTTATGGCCGAAAGTACCCAGTGCCTCCAGGAGGTGTCAGTACAGCTCGGTAAGCCTGTCTTAAGGGGACCAGAGCTTGCACTGTTTTACATCTAATGGCCCTTCGGATGTACACTGCCCTTCAAAACATTTTAGGGGTCATTCGGATTGTAAAGGGAATGAGACTGATTTTCTCCTGTGACTTTGAGGGTAATTTTAGGTAGAGGAGTTGTGAGCATTGTTTGCATTGTGTGGATACAAACAAAGGCTTCCAAGGGCAAGGCCTGTATCTGGTGACTTTTATTTCCCCCTCACAATAACAATTACTATTGTGGGTACTCAAAGTTAATTGGAAATTTTTAGATAGGAGTGCAGTAGACTGAGAAATCTCCACAAACTGACAAACTGTGTTGTTTGTGTAGATCCAGGACAGGAAATATCTATCCATTGCCTTTTTTCTCATTTCATTCTTCAAGAATCTACCAAGTGACACTGACATGACTTTTTAAAAAAATGATATTTATTTATTTGTCTGTGCCAGGTGTTAGTTGCAACATGTGGGATCTTTAGTTGCAGGCTGTGAACTCTTAGTTGCATTTGTGATCTGGTTCTCTGACCAGGGATTGAACCGGGCCCCCTCCACTGGGGCGCAGATTCTTAGTCACTGGATCACTGGGGAAGTCCCTGTCAGATTGTATTGTGGTTGTAGTTGCAGCTGGCTTTCTTACCAGAGAGCCATCTCCTTGAGGGCAGATGTGCTCTTAAGTTGTCCTTCGAATACCCTTCAGGGTCTGGCACAGTATTCACACAGTAAGTTTTCAACAGTGGTATTTGAATTCAATTGAAATGTATTTTTTGGCTCCTTTTCTCTGCAGGGAAGAGAAGCACTCAACAGTTAGATCCTTCACCAGCTCGAAAACTGCTCAAGCTTCAGTTACAGAAACAACCTAAAACATATTGCTCTAAATCTTGTCAGTGACCTAATGCAGCTTTCCTGCCACAAGGTGCTTTAGAGGAGAGAAACCGGAAGAGTGCCCCAGTGCACAGCAGGCTAAGCTGTGACATCTGCCCTGTTGCCTTTGAAGATAACTGGCTGACTGTAAAGCACTCTGATTTTTTTTTTCTTAAAATGGAATTTATGCATTTGAAAGAATGTCATATACAAGCTTTTTCCAAGAGCGAGCAAAATGCTTGAGACTTTGCTTTGGAATGACCTTCAGAACTAGTAGCCCATTCTTTGAAATATCCTTTGTGGTCAGAAATCTCCCTACTCCGAAGATGTTTGAGGTTTTGAAACAACCTAAAGTCATTCAGGACCAAATCCAGTAAGCATTTTAGGGGTCATTCTGGTTGTAAACAGAATGAGACTGATCTGTGACTTTGAGGGTGATGTTAGGTAGAGGAGTTGTGAGCATTGTTTGCATTGTATGGATGCATATATCTCCTACAAGATTCCCAAATTGAAGATAATAACACTCATTCTCTATATCCTGATGTCTATAATGTGTTTTAGCTTTTTTAGGGGGCGTGCTACACCATGTGGCATGCAAGATCTTAGTTCCCCAACCAGGGATCAAGAAGGGGTTAAGTGTCTCTTTTTCATTGTTCTCCATATTTGTTAATGATTTGCATTATAAGATTGCATGTTCTTAAAAGCTTTCCCTTATCCTTATGTATGGAAAAAATGAAAAGGCAGGGAAGGCTTAGCAGAAAATAGGATTCTTTGTCAGGACCTAGAAGTGAACAGTAGCGTGAAGATACACCTCAGTGTTAACAGCCAATAAAACACCAACTAATTTATTGTCAGTGTCTCTTATTTTCTGATCCTCCTAATAGAACCCAGTTCACTTAAATTCGCAGTTACTAAGTCTTAAAGCTTGGACTATGCACCAGTTAGTGAGAGATGATATATCCTAGCTTTTCCCCGTGTTCCTTATTGTTTAAAAAAATTTTTTTTTTAATTTTTTAGTTAATTTGGCTGTGCGTGGTCTTAGTTGCTGCACATGAGATCTTTGATCTTCATTGTGACCTTCAGGATATTTTTTTTCTTAGTTGCAACATGTGAACTCTTAACTGCAGCCTGTGGGATCCAGTTCTAGGGATCAAATCCAGGACCCCCTGCCTTGGGAGCACTGAGTCTTAGCTGCTGGACCACCAGGGAAATCCCACATTCTTCATTCTTTCATATGTTTACATAGCCCCTGCTTATATGCCATGCACAGTTCTAGGAACTGGGAAGACAGCAAAGAATAAAAAAGTCTTAGGACTTTTTTTCATGATTCTCACAGTCTGTTGGGCACAGGGAACAAGAAGAAACCTCTTTTCCACAGAATTAATGTTTTAGTTGACTTGGGAAGGAGAAAGGAGTTAAATAGGGCAGTTATTTGAGGTAAAAGGAGTCACTTAAAAGGCCTGAGAAGAGAGAATAAAACATTTTGGGATACTAAAAAGTAAAAAAGACTGTTTAAGCACGAATGCTAAGTGCCAGTGTAAGAACCACCTGAGACAAAGATAATTGAAAGTTACTGAAAGGTTTTGAGAGATGGATGGGATCAGAACTTTATTATTTTTTTAAATTTATTTCTAATTGGAGGATAATTGCTTTACAATATTGTGTTGGTTTCTCCCATATATCAACATAAATCAGCCATATATATACCATATATGCATAGATATACATATGTCCCCTCACTTTTGAAGAACTTTGTTTTCAAAAGATCACTCCAGTTGCGGTTTGGAGAACAGTTAGAAGCAAGTAGGTGTGGATATTAGAGACCAGCTGTGCTCTTTAATAGTCTGCAGTGGTCAGGTACAGAGTGACTGCCTGGGCTGGGAGTTAGCAGTGGGTGAGTAGGGGGCGTCATTCATAGTGTCTGGAACACAGCAGGCATGTCACCTCCATGTTAAAAGCCTAACTGCTACTTACTGACAGAAAAAGTCATTTAACCTCTTTTATTTGTAAGGTTGGGAGAATGATAGACTCTATAGCACAGGAATGCTATAAGAGTTAGATTGACAAGTTAAAGAACTGGATGGGGGACTTCGCTGAGAGTCCAGTGGCTAAGACTTCAATTCCCAATGCAGAGGGCCCAGGTTTGATCCCTAGTCAGGGAACTAGATCCCACTTGCTGCAAGTAAGAGCCTGAAAAATAAAAGAATGTGGATGCAGGAAGGTAAAAACTCCAACTGGGTAGGTAATGATCAGTTAATTATTAAATGGGAAAATTCTCAGTTAAATTAGGCATACCAAACATTTCAACCAGATTGTCGGATATACAGGTAGAAAACTGGGTAGGAAAACCTAGACTAGGGATAAAATTTGGAAGTTACCAATACCTAGTTATTAAAGCCTTAAGAATAAGATAATGTCCAGAGGAGACCATGAAGGGAAACTGGATGGCCCCAAGGAAGCTTTTAAAAATCAGAGGAGTGGTGGTTAATTGCCACTGTATCAGAAGCAGAATAATATAGTGGAAAGAGTGTAGTTTGGAGTGAATCTTCATCCTTATCCTCAATTTCCTTTCTGTGAAATGGGGAGAGGACACCTCTCTCCAAAGGTGATTGTACCCCCCCCTTTTATTTAGTACACTGTATTACATTTTTAAAACGTGTTTATTTGTGGTTGCATTGGTTCTTCCTTTGTGGCATGTGGGTTCCAGAGCACATGGACCTATAGCTGTGGCATGCAGTCAGTCCACATGGCATCTGGGATCCTAGTTCCCTAGACGGGGATCAATCCCAAGTCCCCTGCATTGGAAGGTGGATTCTTAACCACTGGACCACCAGGGAAGGCCTTGGTGTTTTGGAAATTTTGTTTATAAGAAGTGTTTTTGTATCTCCAATAACCATACAAAATAGAGCACAGAAAAAGAATAAGATCTGAGCATTCTATATGCATACACACCACAACTTGAGATTGCCTCTTTTTTTTTTTTTTGATTATAGATGAGGAACTCAGGCATGGAGGGGCTTAGTAATCCAACCAAGAACATAAAGATAGGAGTGGAGGGTCAACTAGAACCCATGTAGCATTCAGTAAATGTTAACTAACACAATAATTAGTAAAAGGCTGTGTCCAGGTACTAGTTTATTCTTCCCCCAAGTTTGGTTCAGGAATTGTACTCGGTGAATATTACAGATAGTTGGAGCCTTAGAGATGTTTGGTAATATTCTTCCTTTTGCCCTACTTTAGTTAACAGGTATCTTGCTTTTAACCAGTGATATTTAACACTAGAGAAATAATAGGTTATATTATAAACTTTCAAGGAAGGGAATATATCGTGTACATTTTGATTGCTTAATGTAATCGTCTGGGAAAATCTACTCAGGTTGCACTCAGAGGAGATGGTGTGACTGGTGGTTGCAGTAGAGGTGATATAATGGAGAACTGGGAATTAGGAGCCCTGTTTTGGATTCTAGTTTGGGGCATTTTTTTGGTTTTGAGTATAGTGGATTTACAGTGTTGTGTTAGTTTCTGCAATACAGCACAGTGAATCAGATATATATATGTATACACACACACACACATACTCTTAGGTTGTTTGCCCATACAGGTCATGACATAGTATTGAAGAGTTCCCTGTGCTATATCTAGTTCTTAAGTTACTGGTTCATTCACCAAATACTGACTAAGCCTGTTCCTGATGCCAGGCACAGTGCTTGCTGCCATGTGACCTTGGGTACCACTCTAGCCCCATGTCAAAGGAGGAGGCCTTGCCATGTAAAGAGTTCTTAGGGGCTCCATAAGGATGTAGCTCGGCAGAAGGGGAGAAGCCAGCCAGACAGCTCTCAACACCCCTCCCTCTGAGCAGTTCTGGTTAAAGGTTCTCCAAGGAGACTCCGAAGCAAGAAAACTACAGTACTTTCCTCTTAACTGAGGGGGAAAATGTTCCAGGACCCCAGTGGATGCTTGAAGCTGCAGATAGTATGCCCTGTAATTGCAAAGTTTTTTCCTATATTTACTTACCTACAATAAGGTTTAACTTGTAAATTAGGCACATTAAGAGATTAACAACAACAATAATAAAGTAGAAAATTATAACCATATACTGTAATAAAACTTGGGTAAATGTGGTCTCACTCTCAAGATACTATATTGTCTTGTACTTACCTTCCTCAGAGATGATGTGAGATGATATAGTGCCTATGTGATGAAGTGAGGCATTGTGACAGCTTTAGGTTACTATTGACTTTCTGACTACATCAGAAGGAGGATCATTGAGACATTACAGTGTCCATGGTTGGATGTCTTGAGTAGATGATTTTGGGGATCCACAAGATATAGTTGAAGGTGGTTTTGCTGAAAGCTTTGGGGGAAACATTGTAATTGGAGTTGTCTCTAACTCATTGAAGTGTTGCTGCAGCAATTGTAATAATCCTTTGGTGATCGTGAGTAGTTGCTATGATGCTTTTCATCTGAGGGTCATATTCCATATATTTGAAATTTGAAACATTTTGGCAAATTTCAATAGTGTCCACATTGCTGATTCTGCTTCAGTTGCTTTGCCTTCCTCTTTCTCAGTAGATGGCTCCACAAGTTTGTCCAATAACTCCATTGTTCACACTTCTCAGTGCCCTTCATATGGTCTTCCACTTCTTCAACAAGCATGTTGGCAGATCNAACATTTTGGCAAATTTCAATAGTGTCCACATTGCTGATTCTGCTTCAGTTGCTTTGCCTTCCTCTTTCTCAGTAGATGGCTCCACAAGTTTGTCCAATAACTCCATTGTTCACACTTCTCAGTGCCCTTCATATGGTCTTCCACTTCTTCAACAAGCATGTTGGCAGATCCTCTGGCACCAACTTGTCTTGCTATGTGAATGAGTTTCCTAACTTCTCCATCGAACCTCAGTAACCTTTAAAATCATTCATGACTTCATAAGTTCTTCCAGCAGGCATTAAGAGTGTGGTTTTAATTCACTTACTGCATCTCTGATGGATGTTATTCATTGGCAATAGTAATGATTTCAAGCACTGCATTGTGTCCAGATTAAAATCTGCATTAGTTGCTGACCATATGTCGTCAGATATTGGGCAGGTGTATGTGGCCTTGACCAACCGATGGCTTGTCAAGTGACTGAAGCATTGAGGTTGTATTTGGAGATAAAAATACAAGTTTGACATTTTCAAAGCAAACAGATTCAGGATCACCAGATACATTGTCTATTAGTAATAGGATTTTAAATGCCAACCTTTCTTTTTCCAAATATTTTTCATTTCTGGAATGAAGCATTGGTAGAATCATTCCATAAACAAGATGGCTGTCAGCTGGATTATGTTGTCAGAATACAAGCAGATAATTCTTGGTTTTGTTTTTGAAAACCTGTTGGGTCTTTGCTCTGTATACAACTCCTGCCTTCAACATATGCTCTGTAGCATTGCCAGTAATACCAGAGTTAATCTGCTTTTCCAAGTTTTATGATCTAGTGCTTCCTTTGTACTTTTATGACTGTAGATTTGTTGCAAGTTCTTGTGCCTGACACACAATGAGGCCAAACAAACTCAAACACGAGTTTGAGTTTGGAGCAGAGAAAGATTTATCAAAAGGGCCAAGCAAGGAGAATGGGTGGCTCTTGATTAAAAAAGAGCTTCCCGGATGGCGTTTGGTTCTGTTAGGACTCTTCTTCCAGAAGAGCCCAGTTTCATCACATGAAGACTTGCTTTGGATGGTATCCTTTCCTTCCTCTTCAATCAAATTCTTCACCGCTGATGGAAATGTGGCAACAGCTTCTGAAACCAAATCTGGCCTCTGTACCCTGACGCCAAGTTAATTCTCAGGGACAGGTTTTGGTGAAATAGGAAAGAATAGCTTTATTGCTTTGCCAGGCAAAGGGGATCAGTGGGCTAATGACCTCAAAACAGTGTGTCCCAACCTGGAGCAGGTAGTAAGTTTCATAGTAATGATTCAAAGAGGACATGATCAACTAGCTCATGGACAATCTTCTGATTAATTGGTGGTGAAGTGGAAGTCAACATCATCAACCTGGTTCCAACTGGTCTGGGATTTCTCCCATCTGGTGGGGGTTTCTGCAAAATAGCTCAAAAAATACTGAGACCTGCCCCAAGGCTGCGCTATTGTTTCTCTTGACTGTTCCTTGCTTCTGCATCCCCTCTCTTTTCTAATTGTTGTTTAGTCATTGTGTCCAACTGTTTGTGACCCCATGGACTGCAGTGTGCCAGGCTTCCCTGTCCATCACCATTCCCGGAGCTTGCTCAAGCTCATGTCCCTTGAGTCAGTGATGCCATCCAACCATCTCGTTCTCTGTTGTCCCCTTCTCCTCGTGCCTTCAGTCTTTCCCAGCATCAGGGTTTTCCCCAATGAGTCAGCTCTTTGCATCAGGTAGCCAAAGCATTGGAGCTTCAGCTTCAGCAGCAGTCCTTCCAGTGAATATTCAGGATTGATTTTCTTTAGGACTGATTGGTTGGATCTTGCAGTCCAAGATGGAGAAGTTGGAGAAGAGTTCTCCAACACCACAGTTCGAAAGCATCAATCTTTCGGCACTCAGCCTTNGAGAAAGGGACAACAGAGGATGAGATGGCTGGATGGCATCACTGACTCGATGGACGTGAATCTGAATGAACTCCGGGAGTTGGTGATGGACAGGGAGGCCTGGCGTGCTGCGATTCATGGGGTCGCAAAGAGTTGGACACGACTGAGCAACTGAACTGAACTGAACCTGCCTTTGCAACTCAGGGAAGGTCATGGAATGAATGAGGCCTATTTCCTGTAATCAAGAAATGGGAGGGGGGTTCCCTGGGGGTCCAGTGGTTAGGACTCGGTGGTCTCATGCCAGGTCTGCTGGGTTCATTTCCTCGTCGGGGAACTAAGATCTCTGCATCCCAGCAAGCTGTGTGGTGCACCCAAAACAACAACAACAAAGAAATGTGGGACAAAGAAAGGCTTTTGTTCCCAGGAACCCCCCAACAGGGTCCTGATTGGTATCATTTCTTCATTGGTAGACACAGTCTCCCCAGTAATTTTTCTACTTTCCAGTCCAAACTATTGCTGAATCTGTGTGACCATCCCTTATGTCAGTGTCAGTTGCTCAGTTGTGTCCAGGTCTTTGTGATCCCACAGACCGTAGCCCGACAGTCTCCTCTCTCCATGGAGTTCACCAGGCGAGAATAGTGGATAGCCATTCCCTTCTCCTGGTGATCTTCCTGACCTAGAGATCAAACCCAGGTCTTTTGCATTGCAGGCAGATTCTTTACCA
>SJYV01016939.1:275424-357107 GCA_006410875.1 Neotragus pygmaeus | reverse complement strand
GTGTGTGTGTGTGTGTGTGTGTGTGTGTGTGTGTGTGTGTGTGTAGGTAGGTAGGTAGGTAGGTAGGTAGGTAGGTACGTAGGCAGGGTAGAGGCTTCAGTCTTATTCTTAGGACTATTAGCCTGTTGAGGTCAGGGAGCATCTTTGCAGCCCCAAGTGCTTGGCTCACAATAGGCCCTGGAAAGAATCAATGAATTTCCACAGTTCCTTTGTATTACTCAGAGTGATGTTTTCCTGCTGCCCTTGTGTTCCTTCATTCTGCCCTTCAATTTCTTTTTGCTGGCCTTCTCTTTAGATTCAACTTCTGGTCATTCAACAACTGGCCACTCAGAGGTCTCTAGTCCACCCTCTTGTGTCTGAAAATTTGCAGAAAAAGGTCCTAAGTCAAGAAGCCTATTTATCCCCAAGAGTGGAATTGGTATATGTCGCTTAAGTGTACAGGGCAGTTTTTATTTGCATGTTGCACGAAGGTAGCCTCAGGCTTATAGGTTTTTAGTCTGTCCCTAAATACATGTAGGAGAGGGAACTGGCAACCCACTCCAGTATTATACTTGCTGGGAGAATGCCATGGACAGAGGAGTCTGGAGGGTTAGAGTTCATGGGGTTGTAAAGAGTCGGACACGACTGAGTGACTAGCACAAATACATGTAAGGTTCACTTTTACCTTCTTTTGCCTTATGTGGCTGACTGCCCCAGTGTTATTAGAGTACTCACAATTTTTACTATAAATCTTCATAGTACTTATAACAATAAATACTCAAAGGGCCATTTGGGAGGCAGTAGATGGTTGCATAGGCTTTCTATATAAATAATTAATTTAAAAGATTTTTTTCCCAAATAATCTGCAAATAGATTGAGCTGTGTTATGTGTAAGGAATGGTGCTGGGTATGGTGTAAGATTCTCATAGTTCTTGTTCAAAGAGCTTACTAGCTAACTGGGAAGCATTATTCCTAACTGTAACTCAAGTCTAAAAATCACCATAATAGCATTATAAGCAAAGCGATATGTATAATGGTATACTCAAATATAACGGAATACGATATTCCCGTGTGGGACATTTCATAAAATTATACATTGCCCAAGGCTGAAAGGAAGCATCAATCATTGAGTCCAGCTGTGCTGCTTTTGTAGACTTCTTCCTGAGAAGGGAACTTGTTCAAGGCCAGGGTTATAGAACTGGTGCTTCAGCTTGAATGTATACTTTTTTATCCACTAAAAGTTTATCAATATTTCAGTGAATTCATCCTTGTACATGTGCTTAGTCTCTCAGTTGTGTCCGACTCTCTGCAACCCCATGGACTGTAGTCTGCCAGGCTCCTCTGTTCATAGGGATTCTCCAGGCAAGAATACTAGAGTGAGTTGCCATGCCCTCCTCCAGGGGATCTTCCTAACCCAGAGACTGAACCCAGGTCTCCCACATTTGCAGACGGATTCTTTACTGTCTGAGCCACCAGGGAAGCCCAACTCTTAATATTTGTGAAACAGGGGTGAGGAAGGGGTGAAAGAAATACAATTCACATCTTCAGGGAACTTATGGTCTGTTGGGAAGGAGTTAAAGAACCCATCTCTAATGTTGGAGACAATGCATACCTAATTGTTAAATTATATGGTAGAGGGACTAGGTATGTCAAGAGGGATCAGTAGGAGCTGTGACACAGAGAGCACTTTGGGGAGGATCGAGGGCCTTTCTGGGCTCTGACAGATCGGTACTGTCAGAATTAATCAACAGGACAAGGAACGCATTTTGAAGTAGGATGGTAGGTGGCTCACATGATAAAGAATCTGCCTGCAACGCGAAAGACCTAGATTCGGTCCCTGGGTCGTGAAGATCCCCTGGAGAAGGGAATGGCAACCCACTCCAGTGTTCTTGCCTGGAGAATTC
Source organism: Neotragus pygmaeus (assembly GCA_006410875.1). Taxonomy (NCBI): domain Eukaryota; kingdom Metazoa; phylum Chordata; class Mammalia; order Artiodactyla; family Bovidae; genus Neotragus; species Neotragus pygmaeus. The sequence continues at coordinate 355,224 of SJYV01016939.1, read as the reverse complement.
CATAGACAGAGGAGGCTGTTGGGCCACAGTCCATGAGGTTGCAAAGAGTTGGACACGACTAAGCGCCTAACACTTAAAACCAAAGCATGGTTGTCACACCTCACAATAAAATATTTAAGAGACAATAAACAAAAAACCGGCTTGACGAGGGTGACTTGCTTGTGTTCAGTGGTTGTTAACCGTTAGTGTGTATAAGAATTACCTGAAGTTTATTAAGACAGATTGTGGGGGCCCCACCTCCAGAATTTCTGATTCAGTAGGTCTGGGGTGGGGCCTGAGAATTTGTATTTCTAACAAGTTCCCAGATGCTGCTGATGCTCCTGATTCAGGGACAGCACTTTGAGAACTTGGGCTGGATTAGAAAGTTGAAAAACTAGAGTCAGAAACTGTCAAAGAACTTGTTCCAGAAGACGTATATTTGTGCGTTGTATACCAGCACAAGAAAGTTCTGGAAAGATATATTCCAAACTGTAATAGTAGTCATTTCTGGGAGTGGGATTTAGAGGATTGGAGAATTCACTTTTTACTCCATAGCTTTCAGTACTATTTTTGCATTGTGCACATATTGTTTTCGTGTTTTAAACAGGAAAGAAAAGTAAGACTTGTTTTTGAAGAGATGTACTAAAATATTTATGGAGTTAAAAAAGAGCTTGCTAAAGTAATCTAGTGTCACACAACAGACATTTTTAGAGTGTCTGCTGTATGCCAGATGCTGCTGGTTCTGGAAATACAAAGCCTTTGCTAAAGCTTGCAGTCTGGTGATCTAGATGGGCAGACAGCAGCTCTGCTGAATATCACGTGAGCTTCCTAAGATGAGGGGCAAGGGTCTAGCTCTGTATGTGGCAGGTAATAGACACTTGGTAAATGATGAATGAACAAATCCAGGCAAGAAGTGAGGATAGTCAGAAAGACAAGGAAAGGGCAAATGAGAGATTGTGGGGGGCCGGGGGGAAACAACAAGGCTGAATAGAGATGAAAGGAAGGGGTGTTTTGGAAGGGGTGTTTTGAGTACTTTCAAGTCCACAGATTGATAACATTTAGGTTTACTGCTGAACTGGATATCCAGTCATCTATTCTGAAAGAACTTTTTAAATCTTCCTACCCCAACCCCACTTTCTTTTTAAGAGACTGCTTGAAAATAACACACAGATACTTAACCTAGATTTAATATGAGTATTGACCAGGGCTTTCTTTGGTAAATGAATTTTTTTCTTCTTTAACCACAGTGCTAATTCTGTTGTATTTATAATTTACCTACAATTTTGCCTTTAATTGTCATCTTATTAATGTGAAATTAACTGAGGTGTGTGGGAGACTGGTTTTTTTTGGCTGCGCTGCACAGAATCTCAGCTCTACAACAGTAGTTGAACCTGGACCACTGCGGTGAAAGCCCAGATTCCTAACCGCTGGGCTGTCAGCAGACCCGGAGGATATTTTAAGTGCCATACAAAATTGGGTATTTTGTCTTTTGATCTTATCTCTTCAGTGAAGAGATGTTACAGTGATGCAGAATTCTGTCACGTTCCGAAAGCGCATCACAGAGTTTGACATATTATCAGTCTAAAATAAATATCCATGGTTGTTGGCTATTTCATGGCTCAATGGGGTGTGCTTTGGAAGAAATACGGCTTCACTGCATTCTGAGTTGAATTCTAGGTAACACTCCTCAGAAAACTATCAAGCCGTGTTATTAAACTTGGTAGAGAACGTGATGTGGAGCAGGCTTTCTCCCCGACTTTTTGTTTGGAGGTGCTACTTTTTATATTCCTCAGATTTAATATAGAAAAAGAAAATAAATTTCCGAAGTAGAGAAGTTTAGCTCTGTCATTTGATTGTTAATCGTTTACCACCTAAAAATGCCCACCGTCTACAGATTGAGTTTTCATTTGGGCCAAGGATAAATTTCTGATACAGCCACTCTTCATACTTGATTTTATTATTAATTATTAGAAGGTGCTTTTGATTGCTTTTATAAGTTTTGCAGTATCTGTTTTTGTTTTTTGTTTGTTTGTTTGTTTTGCTGCACCAGGTCTTAGTTGCAGCATGTGAGATCTAGTTAGTTTCCTGATCAGGGACTGAACCCGGGGGTTGGAAGCACAGAATCTTAGACACTGGACCACCAGAGAAGTCCTAAAGATGTTGATTCTTTTAAACCTTTCTGTCGGGACATGGTTTTAACCAGGATGTTGCCTGGAATGTAACTTTGGGTGATGAGACAGTCCAAGGGTAATTGCTTTTCAAATATCCTCAGATAGGTGCAGGCCTCCCCTGTTCATTAATGATAATGGTGATGATAATAATACTAAATTTTGTTGGATGGTTCTCAGTTTTCAAAATTCTTTGATCATTAAGATCCTGGTAGGTTCTAGTAGCCAAATCTGAAGCAAATAAGTAGAAGAATTAATGATCAGTTGGGATCAAGTAGGAAAAGTCATTTATAGACGCCGGCCAATGCTCTAGCTGCAGGCTGCTCAGGTTCAAATCTTTTCTGTGCCACTTGCTAGCTGTGTGACCTTTGGCATATTACAAAACCTCTCTACGCCTCAGTTTCTTCATCTGTAAAATGAGAAGGATTACTAATGTACTATCTTATAAGTGTGTCAGGAAATATAAAGAAATAATGAATGGACAAATAAAGTGCATATTATGGTATCTGGCATAAAGTAAGTGATCAATATATTATGAGCATGAAGTTAGTGTGAGTTTTAAGTACTGCCTCTTAGGTCTCTTGTTTGTCCTTTACCTCCACTCCGGCTGTCTTGAAGAACAAATTGTTTTCCGGGATTCTGTCTTAGAGCTAGCGGGAACCTGGAGCCCATCCCAAGAGCATGTACCAGCGCTTGCCAGCAGTAGCTTTCCTGGTGTCCTGAGCTGCATCCTTCAAGAGTTGAAGGCAGCGGGGAGTGCTTCTTCTAGAGTTACTTTAGTGTGATCCCTTGTTAGAGGGAATCAACTGGTTGATGGGTGTGTGAGGTGAAAAAGAACGCCCTGAGATGTGTGTTGCTTTGTTCTAATAGTTATCTGTACTGATACCCTGGAATTAATCTGATGATGATACAGGCAGACTCAGATTCCCAGCTTGGCAGTCTCAGCAAACCTCCTGTTCACCACCTGCTGCCAGAATCCAGGAGTGACACAACAGGAGTGGGCCTGTTGTGAGGGGTGCCGTTCTCTTCCTTTCAGAAAAACACAAAGTGCGTGGATAGCCCTTATCCAGGGCTGAGGCCTGGTAGAGATATTTACTGTAAAAATGAGGTTCTGCAAGGATGCTTCAAGCAGCTTTGATCACTCCTCCATCACCCGCCTTTGCTTATGGCATAGCGTTTCTCAGAGTAACCCAGACTTTCCTTTATGTGGTGCACACACTCAGTGAGCTAGCTACATTTTAAAAAGCCGTTGTTTCTTCCACAGAGCTGGGTGGTTTGGCTTGTTTATCTGGCTTTCTGGGGAGTCTCCTGAGACCCTTTCTTTTCCTAAGGGCCCTCAGGAGACAGCAATGAAACCAGCATCCATTACCCTAGACACTCGAGAGGATACTTAAGTCAATAGTTTTAGATTAGATTAATTCAGGCTTTAAACCTGGCAAAACTTGAGGGCCAAGTCGTCAGATTATGCTTCTTAAAGACTGAAGTATGGAATTTAGCCCAGGACTCTGTGATATCTTTCAGAGCTTGGAATAGGAATCCAGACGCCAGCCAATCCCAGCCCCACACCCAGCTGAATACATAAATTTAGGCAAATCACTTCAATTTCTAGGCATATCTGTAAACCAGTGGTTCTCAGCTTTAACTGCATGTTAAAAACCATACTGGGCCCTATCTTAGCCCGAGTAAGTTGGATCCTTAGGGTTGGGGCCTGGTGTTGACCTCCTTCAAAGCTCCCTAAGTCTTTCTAATGTGCAGCTAAGAGAACTATTGGACAGGATGCCACATTTTAAAAGACTGTTATTTTGCTTCTCGGGAAGCACCGTGAAGTGTGGTTGTCCACACAGTGAAGTCTGGTGTGTGTGCTCAGTGTTCTGACCAGCCTCATCCTCTTTCCCAGCTGTGCTGCTCTTCCTGCTGTCTCTCGGATGTGTTGTGTACATTTATTTCTCTCCCAGCTGAGATGTCTTCACCTGGAATGTCCTCTCCTCCCTTCCAGCTATCCAGAACCAGTCCTTTGAAGGCCCAGCACTCTGACCCCTTGGGGAGACCCCTGACCGTCTGGTCCCTAGTTATTCCTCCTGCCTCCGCTCTGGTTCCGAGCTTCGGTTGCTCCGTGCTCAGTATGCCCGGTCACGTCCGACTCTCTTTGACCCCGTGGACTGCATCCCTCCTAGCTCCTCTGCCCATGGTATTTCCCAGGCAGGAATCCTGGAGTGGGCTGCCATTTCCTACTCTGTGGGATCTTCCCCACCCAGGGATCGAACCCTCATCTCCTGCATTGGCAGACAGTTTACCGCTGTGCCATCTGGGAAGCCCCAAGCTTCATTTAACACTGACTAAACGTAATGCACACTAGATGCAATGTAAGAGATGATCCTCAGGCAACGTTCTGTCCTCCTGGGTAGGTGGGACATGTGAAAACACCACTGGTTTGACTCGTAAACTATTAATATTAATCTTTTTAGTATCTTGTATTGTTGGCTACTTCTTAATGTGTTTGTGTATCTTGTAACTGTTAGTTGATAAACAGCTACCCATAATGTGACTCCAGTGGACATTTTATCCCCTATTGCCAACAGCAAGCTCCTCTTCTTGCTGAACTAGAGGATTTTTCAGCACTGCTTTCTCATCTTGCTTTTATGTTCTCCCTTTCTAGACTTCCTTTTTATTTTCTCATCCTCACCTATAGGAATATTATCTATTCTTCAAGGTCCAGTTCAAATATGACCTCCTCCATGGAAGTTTTCCTCAGCACCCATAACTTGAATTAACTGACCTTTGCCTTAAACCACTGTAACCCTTAGAGCAGTGGTTCTCAGCTGGGGTTGATTTTTGCCCCCCCACCTCCCCGCCCGAGGACATTGGGCAGTATCTGGAGGTATTTTTGGTTGTCTCAACTGTTGGAGGAAGGTGCTGAAAGCATTTAGTGGGTAGAGGCCTGCGGTGCTACTAAACAATGTGTGATGTACAGGACAGCCCCCATGATGAAGAATTATTTGGCTCAAAATATCAGTCCTGTGGTTAGCCTCCCTCCCGAGGGACCTCCTGAGGGGCTTCCCTCCTGGCTCAGTGGTCAAGCAGCTGCCTGCCGGTACAGGAGACACGAGTTCTAACCCTTATCCGGGAAGATCCCCTGGAAAAAGAAATGGCAACCCACTCCAATGTTCTTGCTGGAGAATTCCATGGACAGAGGAGCCTGGTGGACTGCAGTCCATGGGGCTGTAAAGAGTCAGACATGACTTAATGACTGAACAACAGCAACAACTGAGGCGGAGAAAATGCCTCAGAGCTTGTCCAGTTAGTATGTTCATGTTTATCCCGCCTTGAACCGTAGTGATTTATTTACAGACTTAATCTCCCCTACTCAATTGAATTAATGGGTGAAGGCAGACTCTAGTTCCAAATCTGGGCTTTCTTGTTATTAACTTCATATTAACGTTTAATCCTCGAGCCTGTGCCCAGATCCTAACTGCACAGTGTAATTTAGGACCGGAGATAAGAGCACAGTGAGGCAGTCAGCTGAATTTCTTTTCCTTTTCTACCAACCCACATCTTTTCGGCTGTGATGACCTGGGAGGAAGTATGGTACAGGGCACAGAGTAAGCGTTTGGGATCAGAAGAAAATTGGGTTTTGGTTAGAGCTGTTGCATTTATTAGTTGTGTTTTTTGTTCGTTCTGTTTCACCTCTTCAAGCCTGGGTTTCCTCATCTCTGTAATAGAAGTGAGGCAGTGCCGCAGTNAAGAGGCAGGTCAGGTGGTCTGGTTCATGATAGTACACTACATTTTTTTGGAAGTGTTACTATCAGGAGAAATTGGGTTGTGTACACAGAATCTTTGTAATATTTTTTTACAACTGTGTGTGTATCGACAGTGTTCTCAATAAAAATTTAAATTTAAAGTAAAAAAGGAAAAGAACTTGAAGCCTTCACTGGGTTAACATCATGAGTCGAGGACTACGTGTCTCTTGTTGATTGTTACATCTTTACTGTTTGGCTCAACACCTAGGAAAAGTTGTAATTTAAATAATATTTGCAGAATTAAATATGTAAATACTGATGTCCAAGTGCACATGTTAGTTGGTAACAAAGACGATTCAACTAAGATCTGGTACCAGAGAGCTTGATATTTTGCTAGAGTTCTTTTTTGCGGCACTGATTTCTGATTTTTGAAACTCAGTCATTCATTCAAAGCTATCTGCAACGTTTTCAGACAGGTTAAACGTCATGCTGAAGATAAAGAGGTCATTGCTATATGGACTTGTAGCAAGAGTGGAGAGCCATATCCATCACAGATATGCAGTTAAAACTGTAGTTCAAACTGAAGTTGGTGCAGGGTGGAAATGAGACCAGACTCAAAGTAAATATCAAAAGAAGTGACACTGACCAAGCGGTGAGGAAGTTTCCTGCAGAGTGAGACGAGTTAACTTAGATCTGAATATTGAGTAGGACTTTACCTTCCAGATGGAGGGAACTGCATGTACAAGGTCCTTCTGGCAGGAGGAAACAAAGTACATCCAAAAAATGGAAAGAAAAACACTGGGGTTGCCCCACAAGTGTGGACAGGGAGGTATCAGCAAGTTTACAGCAGGGCATCATGATCTTTCTAACCAAGAACACTGGTTTTGTACTGAGAACTATGAATTAAATACTTGTTTGAAAATAAAGATGATAAGGAATGCTTGGCATTATTGGTTTTCTATTTTAAGACACTTACTGTTTCTGTACTTCCCTAGTGGCCCTATTGATAAAGAACCTGCCTGCCAATGCAGGCGACATAAGAGATACAGGTTTAATCCCTGGGTTGGGAAGATCCCCTGGAGTGAGGCATGGCAACCTACTCCAGTATTCTTGCCTGAAGAATCCCATGAACAACGGAGCCTGGCAGGCTACACTCCAGAGTGTTGCAAAGAGTCAGACATGACTGAAGCAACTTGGCACACGTTCATGAACTATGGAAAAAAATGATTGAGGCAGAAAGTGAGAATGAATGTAAGAAATTTGTTAGAATGCAGTTGCCATGGTTTGGGTGAAAGATGGGTTAGGTGGACCTGTGATTCTCAGCTGTGGAGTCTAGTTTCTATTAAGACTTGCAGGGTATCCGAACACTGTCTCAAAGTCACTCTAATGGGAGGTGCATTCTTGGCATAGCTCATCTCAGATGAAGACTTCTTCCAAGTTTTATCTTGTCCCAATTCTGCCTCCTGGATCTGCCATGGTAATGCCAACACCAAATGCTATATATTGGAAAGTACAGCTTCTAGAATCAGACAAACTTAAATTCCAATGACATTGCCAACTCTTACTATTAATAGCTTTTTATTTTAAAAAAATGTTTATTTTTAGTTGAAGGATAGTTGCTTTACAAAATTTTGTTGTTTTCTGTCAAATCTCAACATGAATCAGCCATAGGTATACCTATATCCTNAGCTTCTAGAATCAGACAAACTTAAATTCCAATGACATTGCCAACTCTTACTATTAATAGCTTTTTATTTTAAAAAAATGTTTATTTTTAGTTGAAGGATAGTTGCTTTACAAAATTTTGTTGTTTTCTGTCAAATCTCAACATGAATCAGCCATAGGTATACCTATATCCTCTCCCTTTTGAAACTCCCTCCCATCTCCCTCCCCATCCCACCCCTCTAGGTTGATACAGAGCCCCTGTTTGAGTTTCCTGAGTCACAGAGAAAATTGCCATTGGCTATCTATTTTACATATGGTAATGGAAGTTTCTATGTTACTCTCAACATACCTCTCACCCACTCCTCCCCTCTCCCCATGAACATAAGTCTACTCTCTCTGTCTGCTTCTCCATTGCTGTGCTGCAAATAAATTCTTAAGTATCATTTTTCTAGATTCTGTATATATGTGTTAGTATACCATATTCATCTTTCTCTTTCTGACTTACTTCACTCTGTATCATAGTATCTAGGTTCATCCACTTCATCAGAACTGACTCAAATGCATTCCTTTTTATCATTGAGTAATATTCCACTGTGTACATGTACCACAACTTCTTTATCTATTCATCTGTTAATGGACATCTAGGTTACTTCCATGTTCTAGCTATTGTAAATAGTGCTGCAGTGAACAATGGGATATACGTTCTTTTCCTATTTTGTTTCCTCAGGATATATGCCTAGGAGTGGGATTTCTGGGTCATATGGTGGCTTTATTCCTAGTTTTTTAAGGAATTTCCATACCATCTTCCATAGTGGCTGTATCAATTTTCATTTTCACCAACAGTGCAAAAGCATTTCCTTTTCTCCACACTCTCTCCAGCATTTATTGTTTGTAGACTTTTTGATGAGGGCCACTCTGACCTGTGTGAGGTGATATCTCATTGTAGTTTTGATTTGCATTTCTCTAAAAATGAGCGATGTTGAGCATCTTTTCACGTGTTTGTTAGCCATCTGTATGTCTTCCTTGGAGAAATATCTGTTTAAGTCTTTTCCCCACTTTTTGATTGTGTTGTTTGTTTTTCTGGTATTGAGTTGTATGTGCTGCTCATATATGCTGGAAATTAATCCTTTGTCAGTTGTTTCATTTGCTGTTATTTTCCCCCATTCTGAGGGTTGTCTTTTTACCTTGCTTATAGTTTCCTTTGCTGTGCAGAAGCTTTTAAGTTTAATCAGGTCCCACTTGTTTACTTTGGTTTTTATTTCCATTACTCTAGGAGGCGAGTCATAGAGGATCTTTGATTTAAGTCATCGAGTGTTCTGCCTGTGTTTTCCTCTAAGAGTTTTAGAGTTTCTGGTCTTACATTTAGGCTTTTAATCCATTTTGAGTTTATCTTTGTGTATGGTATTAGGAAGTGTTCTAATTTCATTCTTTTACATGTATGTGTCTAGTTTTCCCAGCACCTTTTATTGAAGAGGATATATTAATAGCTTTTTAACATGGGTTAGTTACTTCTCTGCATGTCAGAGATCTAAGTTATAACTTTACTGTGATAATAAATTGAAATAAAGTAAAAATGTGTATAACACAATATCTATCTCATAGTCAGTTATCCTATATTGGTTGATTTTCGAACTGAGAAAAACACCTAGCAAATAAGGTATACTATATGACTGTCACTTTGCCTGTGTGCCTCCTAAGATCTTTTGACATCAGAGTACCACTTGGAGAAAGTCTTGAAAATATTTATTAATGCTACAGAACAAAATTTTTAAACTAAGTGTGCAGTTTCAAGCAGAGTAACAATGAATCTTCAAGTGTCCATTCAATCCTCATTAACAGGCTCATCATAGATATTTTAGGAAGATGCCATGTGGAAGAAAATCTTATTCTAGGTATATCCGTCCTAACAATTATTCCAAGGATTCAGTGCATGTCTCTAATTATAAATGAACACCACATATTAAACAAAGAAGACTGTGGAGTTCACACTTCCTTAATTATGGGTTCATGGGGGTGCTAGATTTGACTATGCTAAATTCATTATCTTTATGATGTGCCAAATTCTCCTGTAACCTCACCATAGGTAAATTTCCTTCCTAGTCATGTACTTTGTGACAGGTTAGCAACAATTCCAGCTTCATGCTCCATTTTCTCTGCCTACTGAGGCAATTTGCTATCCTTGCACTTTGTTATTTCCTCTGCTTTGTGGCTCTGACCTGTAAGGTATCTCGTGATGGGAACTGCACTTTGAATACCAACACTTCAATTGCTCTCTGGGTTGAATACGGTCTGTGCCACCTTAGAGGGAGGATTTTAGTATATAGGTCATCCTCTTAGATTAAATAGGTGGTCAAGACTGTGGACTGAGTTGTTTTAAAATTGTATCTCATTGTGCTTCCCACGCTTCTGGCAGTTTACCATCATGACACTCTAGTTCCTCTGTGATATGGCCTCTGCCCACCTCTTAAGGCTCATCTGCTACCACTGCCTTGATATTTATGATGGGGGATATTGAAGTGTGTCATATACCCTAAACGCACTATGCCACTTTGTATTTCTATTCCCTTTACACAAGGCTGTTCTCTCTGCCTGTAAGACTCAGTCCTCTCCCTAGTCTCTTCTTGCCTAAACACATGCTCCACTGCCAAGAAACCTTTCGGGTACCACCTCCACTGGGTGGCCTTCATGCTGCTTTCTGCCTCCTCACTCTCAGTCACACTGGAGTTCTTTTTACATCCCCAAAGTCCCCTGGGCATTGCTCTATCACAGAATCACTAACTTGCACTGAAGCTATCCCTTTATAAACCTGTTTAGCCACCCAGACAGCAATGAAGTCTTAAATGCTTGTTCAATCCATACCTGCATATCTAGCATTTCTATGCTTACAGCAGAAGCGATTTATTAAATACTTATTGAAATGATGGATATATTGAAGAAACCAAAGAACAGAAGGTAGGAAAGCAATGTCAGTTAAATATTCATTCACTCTGTTGCAGGCACTTTGTTAAGTGCTAAGAAACACAAAATTTTTAACCTAACCTGAGCATAAGTCTTGCCTCTAGATATATAAAATCTAAAGGAAAAGAGAGATGTGAGAGTTGACCATCGTATTATATGATGAAGGTAACTGTGGAATCAGGGAAGGTGCCCTGGGCAAGATAATGGAAACTTTGCGTTGTTATTGTTATCCTTATTCATTATACATACATAACATTCAGTTATTATTACATTTGACTGGCTTCCTGAGTGGTTACTTGGGTTTCCCTGGTGGCTCAGATGTAAAGAATCTGCCTGCAATGGAGGAGACCTGGGATTGATCCCTGGATCAGAAAGATCCCTGGAGAAGGGAATGGCTACCCACTCCAGTATTCTTGCCTGAAAAATCCCATGGACAGAAGAGCCTGGTGGGCTACAGTCCATGGGGTTAGAGAGAGTCAAACATGACTGAGTGACTAACACACACATACTTACTCTCTCATCTCTTCATTCTCCTATCTCTCATAGAAATCTTAGGGAGTGAACACTGTTACTGCTATTTTAAGGGGGGAGATCCTGAGCCACAAAGAGGTTACAAATGTGTTCCTAGGTCACACAACAGAAAACAGATATACCTGGGGACAGAACATGGATCTTTCTGTCGTCAAAGGCACTTCTGCTCTAAGTGTTCTGATAAAAAGACACCCCTCCCTACTAAGGGAAAAATTGATCAGAGAAAGAAACATACATAGAAAGTGAAAGAATTATCATGGAAGTGAAGAGCCATGCTCTATTTTGTAGAAACTATGAGTAGCTCAGTGTTGCTCAAGAATGCAGACCCCAGAGGAAATGAAAGGGAGAAAAAGCAACCCTCAGATACATTCCCAACTCCAAGCTCACTCAATCCCTGTACCCAGGGGGCAGCCCTTCCATTCCCAAGGGTAACACAGTGTTGTGGGAGCGCTGAAAAAATAACTATTGGTTTTCTTATTTAGAAAGTGCTACGCTGTTCGGATATGTTCGAAAATGACAAAGTACCTGGGCCCTTCATCTTCTTCCTTCACTGAAGCTAAAAGGGAGAGAATAAATAACAGCTGGGAGAAAAGATCAATGAAGGCCTCGCCTGCAATAACAGATAGAAAGTACCTGGCAAAGGGAAACCATAAATGCTATAGAACCTCATTCTTCATCTTTGAACTAAAGGTCTCCTCTGACCAGAACATTAAAGATCAACTGCAGCTCTTCCCTTGAGCACAGGTGTTTGCTTTAGTTATCTTAGTGTCCAGCTACCTGGGGTGGCATTGAAAATCTTTCTGCAATTGCAGTGGAGACTTTCCCTGATGGCTCATCCATAAACTTCATAAAAGTCACATTTATCTATCGAGACTCAGGCCATTGATATTATACACAGTAGGGCATTCACCATCCCCTTCTTCCATTAGTGATAATATCAAATATAGCAAGCTGATGGAGACCAAGGTGCTCAGGACACCCATCCAATCATTTCCTGCCTTTCACTCATGATGGATGGAAGTGATTGTGTTTTTCATTCTGAGCTGCAGAGTTCCTGTGGATTGTGCTGTAAGATGACAGGGCTCCTGCCAGAGCAGTTTCTTGAGTATGATGGAGTGAGGTGGTTTCAAGCTGGACCCAGGCCCCTTTGGAGATTTGATGGAGCCCTTTGGGATCCATCCTAGGGAAGGAGCTGAGCAGTTGAGGGGGCAGGGCTTCAGAGAAGTCTTAAATCTTAGGTTTATATTGCCACATAGGCCTTTATGTGGAGAGTAATGTCTTCAAATAATAGACTTAAAATTCTACCAGATTGTAAAGCAATGCATTGGGCTTGGAGACTGGGAACTTGCATCAAAATTTTCTCAGTCACTAACTGGAGCTAGATCTAAGCTGTTTGTCTTCTTTTCAGCTGTCTTAGTCTTATCTCTGAGATAAGCATACAGATACAGCCTGTTCACAGAAATCAGCTGTGAACCCTCTCTTAGGAAGGTCAGCTGAGATCTTATAAATACAAGTGTAACGTTAAGTGTAGGGTCTTCCCTGGTGGCTCAGTGGTAAAGAATCTGCCTTCCAATGCAGGATCCCTGGGTTGGGAAGATCCCATGGAAAAGGAAATGGCAACCCACTCCAGTATTCTTGCCTGGGAAATCCCATAGACAGAGGAGGCAGGCTACAGTCCATGGGGTCAAAGAGTTGGATACAATTGAGACACTAAACAAAAACAACAAATGTTACTAAGCATAGAATCCTGAGGCACTGTTACCATTTTGGAGGACTTCTGTTTGTTTAATCTTTCTTAATTGACCCAGCCATTCTATGAGATAGGTATTGCTGCTGCTAAGTCACTTCAGTCGTGTCCGACTCTTTGCGACCCCATAGACGGCAGCCCACCAGGCTCCGCCGTCCCTGGGATTCTCCAGGTAAGAACACTGAATGGGTTGCTGTTTCTTTCTCCAATGCATGAAAGTGAAAATTGAAAATGAAGTCGCTCAGTCTTGTCCACCCTCAGCAACCCCATGGACTGCAGCCTTCCAGGCTCCTCCATCCGTGGGATTTTCCAAGCAAGAGTTCTGGAGTGGAGTGCCATTGCCTTCTCCAGAGACAAATATTAGTGGACACAATTACTTTACCTTGTGTTGGTTTTATTTTGTTTTGTTTTTAATCTATGAGTCATCATAGAGTTGTGTGTGTTTTGTGGGGAGGGAGAATAGAAAGACACTCACTCTGGGGAAGGACAGTCACCGTATCCTATGTACACTCAGGCACCTGTGGAGCAACCCATATGGGGAGAAACGGAGGCCACTTGCCCACAACCAGCACTGATTTATCATCCATGCAAATGAGCTATCTTGGAAGCCCAGTCAGAGCACAGAATCTCTAGCCAGCATTCTGGCTGCAATCTCACGTGAGACACTGAACCAGAGGTACTCTGTTAGCCACTTCCAAATTCCAACTCCCAGAAACTATGAGATATAGATGATTATCTTGGTTTTGGCTTCTATGTTGTGGGGTAATTTACTATACAGCCATTGGTAACTAATATACTTACTAATTAAAGCCTTAAAAATATGGCCAGAGATGTAGACAAAATTGGGGGAAAACATGAAATAGAATTTCAAATGTGTCCCTGTCGCCAAATGTCTTGTCACTAGGCCATATCTGGGTCTGAGAGAGGACATTCTGTTGTGGATAAGAGTAGGGAATACAGAGTAAAAAGGCTTGGATTCAATCCCTGTTTTTTTACTTTGTTAGCTTTGCCCCTGAGTAAGTTTGTTAGCCTCTCAAACACTCAGCCTTCACTTTTGTAAACTGAGAAAAAAATCAAATCCTCACAACAACCTTATAAGTTAGATTCTATGAGATTATGTAAATAAGACTTTGTGAAACAGTGCCTGATAAAAATGCACCCTTATTTTTGTTTTATATTCTGAGTCTTCAGTAGGAACCTGGGTCTTAGTTTCTACATCAGTGAAATAGGTTCGTAATGCCTGCCTCTCTGTGTTGTCATGGGGCTTGATTTCCAGGTGCCTAGTGATGAGGAAGTGGCCATCCCCAGTCTTGATTGTGCTGTGGAAGGCTATTCCATGTGGCCCCACAGAACAAAGATGGATAGGGGGTTATTTAGATTTAATTTAAGTTAAAATCTCAGGTCATCTATCTTCTTCAAGAATTCTCTCAGACACGATATAATGTAGAATCCTCACCAAAACTTTACAGAGTACATGATATTATACCTGCATTATATAAGTTGAATATGGGGCTCAGTCTAAGTAACTTTTAGAAGAGCATGCAGCTAGGAGTACCAGAACCAAGATTCCAATCTGTGCTAAGTGTTTCAGACCACATAGCCTTTCTCTGTAGATGCATATGCCAGGATTAGTCTAAATTGGGTATTTTAAGATCTCAGGAATTTAAAAGAAGTATTACAATTATTTTTTCTAGTAGCCATACAAACTCGTGGTGAAATGAATGAAAATGTCCCTGCCTCACAGTCTATTTTATTTTTTACATTGACAAAAAAAAAAACCTCTTTTTTGATATAAATTTATTTATTTTAATTAGAGGTTAATTACTTTACAATATTGTATTGGTTTTACCGTACATCAACATGAATCCGCCACAGGTATACACGTGTTCCTCATCCTGAACCCTCCGCCCTCCTCCCTCCCCGTACCATCCCTCTGGGTCGTCTCAGTGCACCAGCCCCAAGCATCCAGTATCATGCATCGAAAAAACTCTTGATAAAGATTTCTCACCATAAGCTCAATTATTCCCATTTTTGCTGCAATGGCTTTTTCTTTTCTCTTTTTAACGCCTTTTTTTTTTTTTTTNTCCAGTATCATGCATCGAAAAAACTCTTGATAAAGATTTCTCACCATAAGCTCAATTATTCCCATTTTTGCTGCAATGGCTTTTTCTTTTCTCTTTTTAACGCCTTTTTTTTTTTTTTTTTGTCCTTCCCTATACAAACATTGAATATTTTGGTGAGTCTGCAAAGCCCCTGACAAATATAGAACTCCTAAAGAAACTTTTGCTCTAACTGAGAAGGCAAACTAATTTGCAACCTAGTAAATGTAACAATACAATATATCAATAATAATAGTAGGCTCCAGAATCAGATTGATTTAGGTCCAAATCCTGCTACTTACACTCGCTAATGTGTATGAATGGTGTGTGTATGTGTGTTAGTCACTTAGTTGTGTCTGACTCTATGCAGCCCCACGGACTGTGTAGCCCAGCTTCTCTATCCATGGGATTCTCAAAGCAGGAATACTGGAGTGGGTTGCCATTCCCTTCTCCAGGGGATCTTACCAACCCAGAGATCAAGCTTGGGTCTCCTACATGGGCAGGTGGATTCTTTACTCTCTGAGCCACCAGGGAAGCCCTGTGTGCTTTAGTCAAATGATTTAAACTTGAAGGTTAACTGTAGACCTACTCATAGAGTTGTTGGGCAGATTATATAATCTGTGCAAAAAATAGAGTGATGAGTTATGAAATGGCTGGCAATAGCTAATATTTATGAAATCAGTTCCTAAGCCATATGATAGTGGTAGTCAGAGTCATTATTATGTCTTTCTCTAGGAGGAGTTTTAGAAACAATTGCGGAACTCATCCTGAGTAATAAAGCTAAGGACTAAAACTGGAGCAGCAAAGCAGTGGGTTCATTACAATAACAGCATGGCTTTCCTGAAACTCTAGGCAGGGAACCCTAAATTGTGCTCAGTGCTAACTGCGTGTATTACTGGAATTACATTACAATTAGGTTGTGACTGTAGCTAATGTCTTTGGTCACTGTGCTGAGTACTGAGTCAATTCCAGCTCCTGACTGATTTCCAAGGTGGTTGAGGCTGCCTCAGTGACATAGGAAAACCACACCTTAGGGAATTAGAAAGTGTGTGTTACTGCTAGAAATTAAACCACCAGTTGATTGCAGCACTTTTTTTTAAGATCCTTTAACTGGCTTTTACTCAAGACTGCCTTTCAAGAAAATGTTGGTTCAATTAGATCACAAAAAGCCATATTTACACTGTTCATTTATATTCTCCATTTCATTGTGAGTAAATAGGAAGCACCCACTTATGCAGGAAGAAAGTATGTGATATACATCCCTAAAAAGAGTATCTGCAGAAGGACCAAGTTATTTTCTATTGAAATAAAGCACATTAATGAAAATAAAATCTGAATTAACTCCCTGTGCCTTGCCACTCCCTCTAGCCCACACAGAGATTGATTGCAGGGCAGTTACACACTCTGTTCTAAAGTGATTTTCTTGAAAAGATACCAGTTAGGTAAAAAGCCAACCATTTGAGCCAAGGCTTTCCTTGATTTGATCCTAACCGAACAATCCAGGCTTCCTTTTCACTAAATCAATTTATACATCCTGTTCTTCCACCAACCTAACAAACTTGCCAATATGTTCTGAATTTAACTTGTTTGCAGTTTTGCCCTGTGTTTTTGCTGCTGCCTCTGCATCCAATGTCTGCCATCCACTCCCACCTATAACCTATTCTAAAGTTGTATCTATCAGCAAGTATGCCAGCTTACCTCAGTCTCCTTTCTCAGAACCTCCTCTTTGCCTGTCTTTTGAATGATGAGTTCCTTAGGGCCCAATTTTATCTCTTCTAATTCTATATTCCTCACCTAGATAATTTCATTCATTCTCTCAGTTAAATTGCCATTACTATGCTGATGACTCAAAAATGTATGTGTCTAGCTCAGACAGTTTTACAGTTTTATGTCCAACTGCTGGGTTGATGGCTTCCCCAGTGGCTCATTGGTGAAGAATCTGCTTGGCAATGCAGGAGGTGCAGGTTTGACCCCTGAGTCTAGAAGATCCCCAGGTGGGGGAATTGGAACCCACTCTATTATTCTTGCCTTGAAAATTTCATGGACAGAGGATCCTGGTGGAATTCAGTCCAAGGGGTTGCAAAGAAGTCAGACACAACTGAGTGACTGAGAACACAGGCACTGGCTTGATAACAATCATCTGACCATGTCTTCCCGACACTTAGAACACACAAATACAATTCCTGGTACATCTCACACCCTGAATCTGAATGCCCACTGGTAGTCCTTAAGTCAGCAAAAGGCACTTTCACTTGCCTAACAGCTCATCCTGGAAATGTGACTGTTTTCTTTGATGTCTCTGTGTTCCTCATACTAAATCAAATTCTTACTGAGTTTCCAACATACAGCCTCATTTTTCTATTTCCATCAACACCACTCTAGGGCAAGGGGCTATTATGTCTTCTTTTAAACAGTTGAATATAATCTCCCTTGAAATTTATTTTGTCTCCACTTAATCTATTCCACAGAGTAGGAGATCTTTGTAAATACATCTCTGATCATGTCAACCTCTGGAATAAAACCTTTCATTGACTTCAAATTGCCCTTAAAATATGGTCCAAAAGCTAAGCCAGAATCTACAAATTTCTATATAATCAAACCATTCTCAGGGTGTTTGCATCCCCTGACACTCTTCCTTCACACTTTCTTGCTGAATTCCTGGAATATGATACTGTTTCCAGCCTCCAGTCTTCTTTATATGCTTTTCCTTCTGCATGGAATACTTTTCTTCCCTCTCTTTTTGTGTCTGATATCACGTCATTTGGTTCTCTGGGGGCATCTTAAGTGTTATTTCTTCAGAGAAGATTTCTCTAACTCTGGACCTAGTTAGAACCCCTTATTTTGATTCCTAGAGTATTGTGTCCTTCTCCTAAGAAAGGCTATACTTTTATAAACAGATCTTTGGTAATAATTGGATTAAAATACATCTTGCCCACTAGACTATGGAGTCTATGAGATCTAGAGCTTTGCCTAATATACTTGACATTCTATTCTCACCACCGAGCACAATGCCTAGCCAATGATCAGCACACGAAACACTTTTTGTCCCTATTTTTATAGGTTGAATTGTGTCCCTTCCAAATGTATTTCGGAGTTCTAATCTCCAATACCTCAAAATGTGATCTTATTTGGAAATGAAGTCTTTGCAGATGTAATTAGTAAAGACAAGATTACATTGGAGTAGTTCAGTTCAGTTTCAATTCAGTCGCTCAGTTGTGTTCGACTCTTTGCGACCCCATGAATTGCAGAACGCCAGGTCTTCCTGTCCATCACCAACTCCTGGAGTTCACTCACATCCATCGAGTCATGGGGTCTTAATCCAGTATGCTTAGAGTCCTTAAAATAATACAAAAGACATTAGAATAAAGGCAGAAATTGAAGTGCTACAGCTACAAGCCAAGGAAAGCTGAAGCCGGTCAGCTACTGCCTGAAGCCAAGAAGACAACAGGAAGGATTTTACTCAGAGTCTCAGAAGAAAAATGGTCTTGCCACCACCTTGATTTTGGACTTCCAAACTCTGGAACCATGAGACAACACTGTGCACTGCTTTAAGCCACTCAATTTGTGGTACTTGGTTATGGCAACCTTGCAAAACTAATATCCTGCTTATATCCATATACTCAGGCATTTATTTAATGTACAATGCCTTTTCAACCTCTGCTGTTCCTGAGTGTTTGGAGCAGAATATGTACTTTTAATAAACTGTTAATAGAGTAATTACATGTAAACAGAGTCAGAATCTACCCATCTATTTACTTGTGGATATAAACAAGTAGTTAACAGCCAGAAGTTACATGTACACTTATAACATGACTCCAAAATCTTACTCCTAGGTTTTTATCCAAGAAGAAGGTAAATTTATATATACAAATATTTATAGCAGCACTGTTCATAATAGCAAAAATCTGGAATAAAATGTCCTTTAATGTGTGCATTTACAAATTGTGGTTTACTGTAACCAGTCGCTCAGTCATGTCCAACTCTTTGTGACCTCAAGGACTGTGAAATATTATCCCTCAGTAAAATGGAATGAACTATTGATAAACAACACAGATGAATCTCATATGCATTCTGCTAAGTGAAGCAAACCAGACTCACAAAGTTATACATGACATGAAAATAAAGATAAAATCTTCTCGGGGAAATAAAACAAAGGAAATAGACTCAACATAATTAACAGACCCACAACCAAATGAAACCAGGCAGCCACGACAGACTTGGGATTCAGTCACGTACTCTGTGTTCTTGGAAAATCCATAGACTGGAAAAGTACGAACCTTTGACTCTGCCAAAGCTTCTGTCTAGAATGCCCTCCACAGATAACCCAGGCAATGACCAACTACCAGGAACTTGCACTCAAAGGTCACCCAAAGCCCTTTCAAATTTCCTAAATGTGTGTGTGTTTTTTTTTTTTTTTCCTTTATAAGCATCTCTGTAGCTCTCATCCCCTGGAACAAAGCTCAATTGTACGATTGAGTCTGTATTCTTTCTTCCATCATTTCGTTGTTCAGAAGTTTCNCATTTTATCATAGGAAGAAGAACTTTAAATTTGTCATTTTAAATTACTGACAAATAGTGAAGTCCACATGAAAAGTAGCCACAGTTCATAGTGTGGTTACTAAACACTGTGAAGGGACTTTCCTGGTAGTCCACTGGTTAAGACTGTGCTTCCAATGCAGGGGGCCTGGGTTCAATCCCAGGTCAGGAAACTAGATCCCACATGCCTCGCCTAAGACCAGGTGCAGCCAAATAAATAAATCAAAGTTATTTTAAAAATTCAATGAGTAGATCCCAGTTGGGCCAATATTTGGGATACTAAGTGGGTTGATGTGGGGACTATAGAAGAGAGAAATGTTCAGTGCTAGCTGAAATTTGTGATAAAAAGTTCAAGCCATCACATCCCCTTTTGAAGTGTGACTGATATGAAAATAAAATAAAAATTCTGGGCATTTGGTAGCTCAGTCAAGGGAATAGGGTACCTGGGGTCTGAGAAAAGACCCACATCCTAGAGGGAGGGTAAATACCGGGCCTGTGCTCTTGCAGTGACACAGATGTTTGGGTCCTCATGGTTGGCGTGTGGTATCCATGGTTTGAGCAGTGGTCCCCATTGGCACCCTCAGGGTTCTTCAAAGTAATGGTAGAAGAGCTTTTGTTAGTCAGCCTAAAGGAAGTCAGCCCTGGATAGTTCATTGGAAGGACTGATGCTGGGGAAGCTGAAGCTCCAGTACTTTGGCCACCTGATGCAAAGAGCTGACTCATTGGAAAAGACCCTGATGCTNAGCTTTTGTTAGTCAGCCTAAAGGAAGTCAGCCCTGGATAGTTCATTGGAAGGACTGATGCTGGGGAAGCTGAAGCTCCAGTACTTTGGCCACCTGACGCAAAGAGCTGACTCATTGGAAAAGACCCTGATGCTGGGAAAGATGGCATTAGGAGAAGGGGACAACAGAGGATGAGATGGTTGGATGGCATCATCGACTCAATGGACATGAGCAAACCCCAGGAGATAGTGAAGGACTGGTGTGCTACAGTCCGTGGGGTCGCAAAGGATCAGATACAACTGAGCAAGAACAACAACAAATGTAGGCATAGTTGAAAGCAGGATTCATTTTGGTGTATTGGTCATTAATACCTAAGAGGTAACGTGGAACACAGACCCTCTCCATAGCTAAGTCAAAGCCATACATCCTATTTCTGGAGGGGAAAACAGAAAAATGGATTAATAAACTAATATATTGTGAATTATTCCCACCAATCAGAAGTAATTGCTCCTCCTTTGAACTCCTCTGGCCCTTTATTTCTCATTTTGTAAGTAACTTTATAGATAGTGGTCATCTCTACTAATAAACTTGTAGAAGGCAAGGACCCTGTTTCTGCTGTCCATAATGCGCACAGTGGGAACTCAATAAATGGTTATTGAATGTCTGAATTTCCAGATCATTGAATTAGCATTTTTCCTGCAAGGCCAAGGCGGAAGAGATGAAGCCCAGAGCTTTGAAGTCTGGGTGGGAATCACTTATATCCAGTATTTGCAATCTCTCCCCATGGCTTCCTGTACAGTAGGATGGACTCTGTGCCTTTGTACTCCACACCTTTCCCTAACTTCTCCCTTTTGGTCTTAGTTATCTCTCACTGTGTAACTAATCACTCCAAAACAAAGTTATTTATTACATCTCATGGTCCGGAGTCAGGAACTGGGGAGCAAGCTCACTGGAGGCTTTTGTGGAGGCTGGCTACCATACTCTGCTTCTACTGTTGTGATTTGCCAAGTGAAGGCTAGTGAGTGTAGCCTTGGTTCATCTCTCTGTTTATGTTAGGCTACAGCATTAACCTTCAATTTTTGTTCTCCCTTAATCCACCTTCTAAACTGTTGCTTTCTAAATTGTAGCTCTGAGCATGTTGTTCTCTTAATTTATACATCTCCAGTAACGAAAATGAATTCTCCATGTCAGCAAAGACTATTGTATTAATTATCTGTTGCTGCATAAAAATATTACTGCAAACTTAGTAGTTTATAACACACATTTATTATCTCAGTTTCAGGGGGTTGGGACTCTGGCATGGGTTGACTGGCTCCTCTGCAAGGCTGTAGTCAAGGTGCTGGTCAGGGCAAGGCGCAAATGGGGAAGGATCCACTTCCAGGCCCAGTGGGCTGGTTGTGGTTGTTATAGCCTTCAGTTCCTTGCACATGGTTGGACTGAAGGTCCCAATTTCTTGCTGTTTTGGCTGGAGGCTGTTTCTTGCCTCATGGTCACTTACAGCATGCCAACTTGCTTCTTTTTTTTTCAGAGGAGGACAACACATTTACAACCTGTTTCTTTAAAGCTAGCAAGAGAGCTCTGTCTCTTTGCAAGACAGATGTTAAAATATTATGTAGTGTAATCATATGCAGATACTCATGTACTTTCCATCACTTTTGCCAAATTCTAGTGGTTAAAAGTAAGCCATGGGTCCCCCCCGCCCACACTCATTTGGTCGCTTGGGGAGTTATGCTTGAGTGTGTATGCCAAGAGGTACAGAGATCACAGAGGCCACATTAGAGTCTGTTTGTCATAAGTATCTAGTTTACTGTGTCTTCAGCACCCTGAGCAGTGCATGACACATACTAAGCTCTAATATTTGAATGAATGGATGTAGTGTGACCATTATGTTTCCAACTCCTAGTTTTAAGCCTTTTCTCCACTTCTGTTTCAGAGTCACTGATTTATTCTTGAGAATCCTCTACTCTCATCTGTCCTCATGGATGAACTTCAGGATGTTCAACTCACAGAGATCAAACCACTTCTAAATGATAAGGTAAAGACTGCTGTTGTCACTAAAATATATGTAAGCCCTTTCTTCTGTGGTTAGTTTATTTTCTATATTATCTGAATAGTAAGTAAAAACATATTTATCTTGACTTTCTGTGGGGAGAAAACTTTAAAAAATATATTTCTTAACCTTCTTCTTGATGTCTTGCCTCTCTTTCTTCCTACTTTTGTTTCCACCAGCCAAATTCAGACAAATTATCCTTGACGTGTCCTGTTCCACAGATAGAAGTGTTAAGCAGAAAGAATGAGTGGGGTTTGATTTAGAATCCAGGTATCGTGACTTTCAATTTCTATAAGGAAAACTTAGCCTCCATGGCTAGTAATGCTCCCAGGCTGTGGTGCTCTCTGTAAGGTTTGTCTGGTCTGTGATGTGACCTCTCTGTCTACATTGAGGTTTTCATCAAGGGTGCCTAGATGTTGGTAATATACCTCATTTTTCTGTTCGTGTCAGAGAATACACAGTGAGCATCATAGTAGTTAACAGTCACCAGGATTCAGCAGGTAAAGAGTGCTGTGATGCTAAGAGTTACCAAAAAGCTAAGAAAAGTTTATCCTCTCCATTCAGTAAGTGTGCCTGAAATTCCTTCTTTTAAGCCCTGTTCTTTTGATGTATTGTCATTGCCCCCTATTAAATTGCTCTTCTAGGTTGGTATGGATGAGCTCATGGCCTCCTTTCCTGGGGAAGTAGTGATGGAAAGGGTAAAGTCAGGTAGGGTCAGGATGCCAGCAGGGGCTATACCAGAAGATGCTGTTGCTTGTTAATCTTTTTTTGCCCAAGGCAGGGCCCTTCACCTACAGCTTCTAGGGCTATTGACTTACTCTGTTCACTAATTTGCTATTGAAACCTGAGAACCCCATTCTTAGCCCTGGGACTTCATCTCTACCCCTATTCCCACCCCTTCCTTTATCTTTCACCAGATCTCTTTGCTCTCCCCCTTGGCAAGCTGCACACTTTTTAAACCCTTATTTTGTTTCTTTTGTTACTTCCCTTCATGTTTTTAGAAAACTCTCCGTAAGTACTGAATTTTGGTGCATGTGAAGGGCTGTACCCAAATGATGGGCCACGAAGAGGAGGAAGGAAGTAGAATCTACATCTGTAACGCTTATGTACAGCCACAGAAATGAATAGTTACAAGGCAGGTGCGGGTAGGCATTTTAGCTTCAGGAATGTAGAAACGTATCCTAAACCTGAGTGGTCACCAGAATCAGCTAGGAACTTGTTTAAAAATACAGATTCCTGGGTCCCTACTCTAGAACAACTAAGTTGAAATCTGAGGGGATGAGAACAGGGCATGCACACCTCTCTTTGACCGGTGGTCCTCCGCCTTGGCTGCTTATTGGAATTACTTGGGGAGATTTAAAGATAGCTGATGCCTAGGTCTCACCTCCAGAGACTATGATTGAATTGATCTGGGGTGAACGCTTATAAAAGCATCCAAAACTTGAGAACCATGCCTAAAGTGATTCTGATTATCCAGTGTTGGAAGCCTATGACCTGATGGATCTCAGACTTTTGAGGACTGGGACCCAGGTAAGAGGAGGAGTCTTTTCTGACCTTGGGGGCCGCAGGATGCCTGAGGCACCTACATGAGGAACTGCAGGAGTTAGTTGACTGGATGTCCCATAGAGAAGGCAGCTGGAAAAGAAAAGGTTTGGCGACTGTAACCACAGAAAAGCGCTAGATTAACGTTTGGGTCCTCCTCTCTGAGGCTGTAGTGACTCCCTGGCTGTGTCTGATGTGTGCCCAGATGCCGTGAACAGAATTATGTCTGCGCCCCCAAAATTCATATGTTGAAGCACTAGCCTCCCATGCGACTGTACTGGAGATAAGGGCTTTAAGGAGGTGACTAAGGTTAAATGAGGTCATGTGGTAGAGCCCTAATCTGATAGAATTGATGGCCTTATAAGAAGAGTGAGGGAGAGGGAAAGAGAGATACACCCTCCACTTCCACCCCTGGACAGATGAGGAAACATGGATGGCAGCCATCTGCAAGCCAAGAAGGGAGCTCTCATCTAAAACCAAACCCTGCTGGAACCTTGATCTCGGACTTCCAGGCTCCAAAACTGTGAGAAGATAAATTTTTGTTGTATAAGCCATTCGCACAGCCTGAGCAGTCTAAGATACCAGGCATTGTCTCACTTCCTAACATCTGTTAGCTCTTCTTTGATACGCCTGTGCTGTTCCTACCCACTTCCCACGCTCCATCTCATGCCCCTCTCCCTGGGAAGTGCTCCTAGCCCATCACTATTCATGAGCGCTCCCCCTGCTCCAGTGAAGCTTTATAGAACTAGATTGGCAATAGGCCCTCCTCAGAAGGCGTCATTCCCAAACAAAGCCTTCTACCCAATTCCACCCCCGGCTCCCCAGTATATCAGTGCTCTGCCTTTGCCCAATAAGTGGGTGCTTTGCATACATTTTGAAAGGTATAATGACAAGAGTGCTTCTCATCCATTATTCTATTTGATCCTCCCAAAGGCTTGGTGACTTAGGACACACAGATCAATTTATTCTCATATTGCTGATGAGGAAACTAGGGCTAAGAAAGGTGAAGTAGCTTACTCAGATTGTGTACCCAAGAACACATGCTGTAGGACAGGGTTTCTTGATCTTGGCACTCTAAATGTTTTGTTATGGGAGGCTGCCCTATTCATCGTAGGGTGTTTAACAGCATCCTTGGCCTCTCTACCCACTAGATGCCAGTAGCATCTTTAAGTCATGACAACCAAACTTGTCCCCAGACAATATCAGGTGTCTCCTGGGGGTCAGAGTCTCCCCAGTTGAGAACCACTACTGGTAGGGTATAAGCTTCCAGACTTGAATAGCAAAGAAAGTCTTAAAGTTTTCAGTTTTCAGGGAAGTTTTATTTTTGTCTAATAGCCTATCCTGCTTTACATACCTTCTTTCTTTTAATCATTAGAACATTCCCTTGAAATAGATAGTCTTCCTCACTTAGTAAGGTGAAAATCTGACTATAAGGCTTGCCCAATCAGGAAGTGGCAAAGCCAGGACTGAAACCCAAACCTTTCCTACTCCACAACCTGAGGCCTTTCCACTGTGTTCACCTTGTAGAAGTTTTGACATCACCTCTGAGGCTTGCCCTCTCTCTGTAAGCAGAAACCTAGAGATTTATATCATTTCACATCATCTTTCTGTCCATTCTCTTCCTAGATACATTCTTAGTCAGAGATACCGTTGTGCCCTTCCAGGTTTCAGGAAGCGAAAGGGAGTCTAGCTAGACCCAACCTGAAATGCAGAAATTTATCCTGAGCTGACTATAAGGAAGCATTCTCAAAATAGCTTTAAGCGAGGCTTATGTTAACTTTTTTCTTGTCATTTGTTGGTACTTTTCCCATTTAATTTTAGTATGCCTGTGATTTTGTCTATGGCTGAGAATTGTGAAGAAGTGGGTAATTTTGCCATGCTTGTTTTGGCTCCAGTGATGAAAAGAAGCACCTGCCAGCACTTCTGTGTGGTTGTTTTTTTTTTTTTGAGACAGAATTATATGAAATGATTTTTTTTTTTAATAGCATTTAACCATTCTCAGAGCATTTTCACAAGTACCATCTAATTTGAGTCTCCTAACTTCTTGTGAAGGAAGTAGTTAAAGGTATTTTTAACTCCATTTTACAGATGAGGCTCAGAGAAATTGTATGACTTGCCCAATGCTGGTGTCTAGTGAGGCGGTGAAGCCAGGACCGGACCCCATGGATGTTGACTTCAGTCTGGGTCGGGGGCCCCAGTTCTTCCCACCACCTGCTGCCTCTTGTTAGCTGGTTGTTCCAACCTCTTCCCCCCACCTCCACAGACCTGTATAAGCAGGAGAGCTCCCTGATTTGTGCTTCCTTTCCCCCACCTTCCTTAACTACCCTTAGTTCAGATGAGGGTAGTTCAGTTCTGCTGAGCCTGTGGAAGCCAAAGACCAGACTCGAGAAAATAAATAGGAGACCACAGTTGGCTTCCTGTGGGGAATAAGGGGAATAAGTATTCAGTTGGGGGAACGAATAAGTTATTAATTTGTTTTGGTTGTTACAGTAGAAAGTGAGGTAGACCCTTTACTGGTGACTGGAAATAGGAGGTAGGGAGGCTATTATAAGAGGAAAAGCAGGAAGAACCCAGGGATGAGCCTTTTAGTCATCTCCAGGGCGGTAGAGATAGGCAGAGGTTGTTTTGTTTGATCTTTATTTTTAGTTGGAGGATAATTGCTCTACAATGTTGTGTCGATTTCTGCCATACAACAACGTGAATCAGCCATAAGTATACGTAGGGCCCCTCCTTCCTGAACTTCCTCCTGACCCCACACCGTCCAAGGTCTCTAAAAACAACAGCAACACAGACTTGCTGACATTTTCATTAAAGAATATTTGTGAAGTGCCGTTAATACATTGCTTGTACAGTTTCCCATCTTTCTACTTTCTGTTGGTAAGAGTTATTGTCCTTTTTTTTTTAGCAGACATGCCATATTTTATTCTCTTTGACAGTCTTTAATCTGCTTGTTTCTAAAACTTTTCCTGTTTTAACAGCTGTACTTCAGTTCCAAGCTCATCAGTTGCGTGGCACTCTTCCTCTTTGGTATTCATATCTTATTCATATCTTCAGTATCTCTATTTTGAGATGCTCATATCTCTTCCAGAATGATGTTTATTGCCTTTACTAAGTGCCAGAATTGGGACTAGAGTAGTGAGTCAGACACTGCACCCCACATCAAGGTCACCAAACAGATAGATTTGCCCCAGATCTGCTCCTGTTGGTAGTTGGTTCTAAGGTCTGTCTTTCTGTTTTATCTGTTTGCTTTCTGTCTTTTAAAACTATATGTTGATCTTGGCTAGATCTCATAGTGGTAAATCATGTTTCTCTTCTGTCCAGTTATATTTCTGTAACTGTCCAGCAGTTACTAGATTTAAAATTTTTCTCCTTGCCTTCCCCCCTTTCCTCATACTTCTCTTCATACACTGATAGATTCTCGCTGTTTTTTGCCTATTCTCCAGGCTTGAACTGAGAGAATTACTTTTTTAAAATTTACTTTCTTGAGCTCCTTCATTTACCTTCTGCACTTGGCCTAGAGCCTCCACCAAGAAACATGCCCCTTAGCTGGCTTTCAGTTATGATTTCTCTTTTTCCTTGATTTTTCCTTTTTTCCCTCTTCCCCTACATTATTCTGTTGTTTTCATTTGTTATCTTGAATCCCTTTCTGCTGCTTAAGTCTGATTAGTGCAGGAATCTCTCTGAACATGGAATTAATGCTATATTCAATGGGACGGAAAATAAAAAGAAAGCACTCAGAGCCTGAAACTTCTGAAAGTTTTGTTGGAGTGGAACCCTGTGCTACAAATATCAGAGACAAATAGATCCCCAGGGAAGTGTCCCAGGGATGTCTTTCCCCTTCCAGAATCTATCTAATGAGCAGTATTGAATTTTTAATGAGTTCAGAGAATTTGGCTTTGGTTGACCACACTCAGATCATTTGGGGACCAGCTAATGATCTTCACTCAGAAAGTCTGGGCCCCAAACATGGTCAGACTGACCCAGTCATATCCTTTCTCCAAGATGCTGGATCACTCATGAAGCCTGAAGCCAGACTCCAAGAGGATCTGACATCTTAAAAAAAAAAGCCAAGAAAACAAGTGTTAGTCTTCTTCTGATTACTAGTATCTCTTCTTTGGGAGGTGAACATTGCATAAAGAACGTGCAACTGTGTTCTTGCTAGGTTCTCAACAAAAACCACTTTGGTCTCAGGAGAGAATTGCATCTTTCTAATTTTGGCATTTCCCTTTGTGCTCATCTCAAGCTTCAGCCTCACAAAATGCTTCTTGACTGTGATCACAAGATAGCAAAGAAAGGAATTCATGCATACGGCGACAGCTGCTTCTCAAATTGCTCATCAGAATTTTTGTGTCTGTGTTCCAGGACCAAGGTTTTAGTTCACACTGGAGTGATATTCCCTAACCTTTCTAAATAATCTCTAAGGGAACCTCTGGGAGCCCAGTAAGATTGAAGCTCTAATATGGTCTGTTTTGATACCATTATAGATTATTCCTCAAAAGATTAAATGAATCTTTAAATCGTATTTTACAAAATACTAAGTTACATATTTTTTATGCCACACCAAATCTTCTTTTTTTCCATTGCAAAAGGTGAAGTACATGCTTATTGTAGAAAAGTTTAAAGTGTAATCGCCCATAATCTTTCTATTCTGAAATAGTTGCTATTGTTAATGTTTTGGTATTTTTCTTTTAGTCACTTTTGGTGCATATTTTAATGTAGTTGAGGTCAAACTTTGACAACTGTTTTGTAGTCTATATTTTTATTTAATGACTGGAATGTAGTGGAATTGTTCTGTTGTTTTTGACCCAAAATCTTAACAGAAACTTGTCAGTATTTAATTTTATTACATTGGCTTATTCCTTTTATAAATATCCATCAAGTACCTGACTTACACCTGGCCCTCTGCTGAATGTGGTAGAGGGTACAAGTTGAATCAGACTGGGGCTCACTGGCTGGTCATTTATATCCTACTACAACAATCTACCTTAGTCCGAGATGGGCATCCCTTCTAATTCTCACAGTCAAAATAGAAATTAAGTACAATGACTTCTCTGAAGGAGTTCTCAGGAGTTGTGTGGGGCCAGTGGGGGCCGTGGAACACTATTGATCCTTCTTACCAGTGGCAGCATTCCTTGGGAATGTGCTATCTGCATGGCATTGGAGTTGTTTCTTCTTGCTGTGACTGCATCAAACTTTATTTTGTGAACTTGGTTTCATGCTGGGACTAATACCTTGGACTAGCTGTCTCCACCACTCTCTCCTCTTCTTAGTGTCATCAGTTGTCTGTGATTGGTAATCTATTGTGACTTTACTGCCACCTGTAGAGAGAGAAGGGCTGCTCATCCATAATCTCATTCCTTCAAAAGCTCTCTAGATCGGCCCTGTCCACTAGAAGTTTCTGCAGTCAAAGGAAATGTTCTGTATCTGCCCTGCCCAGTAATACAGTAGCCACTGGCCACAGCGTGTATGCTGAGCATTTGAAATGCAGCTAATGTGAGACTGAATTTTAAATTTTAGTTTAAAGTGGTGGCTGTGGCTGTTGGCTGCCGTATTAAAGATTGCTGTGCGTCAGCCCAGCGGCCTCCACTAGATCCTCTCAAGGGAAGACAATTTCTTTCTTTGGGTGGCTTTTTTTGTTGTTGTTTTTTGTTTACCACGCTGGGCTGTGCGTTTAACCCCTGTTTTGTCCTGCCAGCAGTGCGAGTGGTAGGACACAGAACTGTTACTAAGAGGATCTTTTTGACAAGAGATGGGATTGCTTAGTACTCCCTTGGCATCAGAGACCTCGATCTTCTCTGAAGGGGCAGCTTTGGATAAGGTGCTTATTATAATTATAGCTCCACGCCTTCTGGAAGGTGGATGGATATAACAGTTTCTGAATAATGAGGGTAATGAGGTTTGGGAGGAGCTTTTACTTTATGAGTCAGAAGGTTTTTTTTCCTCCCAAAGACATCACTCATTTACCCTTTTTATACTCTTATGTCATACTCTTGCACCTCTGGCATCTGAAATATTACAGAAATGCCTCTGAGTCATTACCATTGGTTTTTTTTTTTTGGCAATCCAACCTTACTCTGATACAGTCTCTTCTTAGAAGCTTGGTGAATTCTCCTGGGATCTTTTGACTATGTCCTACTTTTTAAACAATTCAGCGAGTTGTCCTTTATCCTGTTAGCAGTTTCCTAGGATATACCAGTGTATGAGGAACTGCATTTTATCTGTTTCCCTTCTTGAGTGACAGTGCCTTTCTTCCTTGTTAGATTTCAGTTTTCATTCCTGACCCATCTGTATCTTTGTTCTCGTCTTCATCCTTTGTTTGCTTCCTTGTCCTGGGCACGCTTGCTCCTGTCAGAGTTCGCCTGCACCTCCTTTCCTCCCAGGTACCTCCCGTGTGGATTGTGAATGTGTTCTCAGACTCTGATCCACGTTTTCTCTCTTCCCACAAGCTCTCCCTGCTCTCCTTAGGTAGGGAGACAAGTTACAAGCTTTACTAGGAAAGCAGACTCTTTTCCCTCATCTTCATGGGAAGCCTGCCAAAGTGTAACCCCATCACTAAAGACTCCCCTTTTACTGACGTGCGTTGCCTCTGAAGCCTGTTGATGAGAACCATTTTAGTTTTACGACAACCAAGAGGCTGCACGTGCGCTGCTTTCACTGTGAACTGAATTTGCTGCACGTTGGGGGAAACCGCATGAGGAAACTGACTGTGTTTTCTGCCTTCTGTTGACAGAATGGTACACGAAACTTCCAGGACTTTGACTGTCAGGTAAGGACTGTACAAGCACCAAGGAGGGCTGTGTACAGGATCTCTGCAGTGCTTCCCTCCCTGTGCTGGTGCTCTTGTAGAGGTGGATCTCTCTTCATAGCTGATCATGATTCCTTCGTGCTCTTTTGATCACTGGATCAAGTTTATTTAAAATGATTTGCTATTGTGTTCAAAAATTGCTTGCCAGGTCCCTATGGTTGTAGGTCATTGGGTGGAGCTGTCTTTTTACAATTAAGATCTCCTTTCCTCAAACTGATATTTGAAACCGTGATCACGAGTGCCATATGGCTGTCACCTCACAGCAGAGAAGGATGGGGGCGGTCAATTTGGAGGGGAGACTTTACTAACAACAAAACCTATTCTAAAAGAAAGATTTAGTGTTATTAATACAAAAAGCAGTTGTCTCTTGGCTGTATCTCTGGAAACACAAAATTCAACCTGACTCATTAGTATTTTCCTAAATGGTAGTTCATCTTAGACTGCTTTTGCCTGTCGCTCTGTTGCTAATTGGAAAATCCATAAAGTAAACTAGCAGTTCCATCTTCCTCCTTTTATCTGTTGACTGGCCCTGAAAGAAATGGGAAAAAGGAATAAATACAGAGAAATGGGTACCTTACAAACCCATACAGCCTGACTCTCCTACTTTGGGGGTAGATGTGGTAAGTGGCTGTCAGAGGCAACATGAAGGAGACCCAGAGGGTACTAAGCAGGAATGGAAGGTGCAGGGAAGACAGCTTTCCTGTGTCCAGGATTCAGCCAGCTCGCACACCCACAGGTAAATCATTATTTTCAGGTATGCATTTTATGTTAAGCACAGTGGAATCTCTCCATATTAGCGTTAACATCAAAAGGAGAAACTAACATCTGTCTCATAGGCAACCCAGTTATATCGTATTAATTTATTGGGTACCTACTATAGATACTAAACATACATTTCTGTAATCCTTGGAGCAATATCACAAGGTGGTTTTTATCAGAGATGAGGAAATTAAGAATCAGGTTTCATAACTTGCCATGGGTGGAATTGAAGTCGAAAACCTCACTTTGTTCTGAATCTATCGCCCATTCTTTCTTACCTGGCGATGTCCAGAGCTGAGATGTGGCAGGGAGTTGAGCTGTGTATAAAGCTGAGCTTCCTTAGCAAGACAGGTGATACTGAGACTCACTTTGAAAAGGGCAGGCTCATAGCATTGTTACAGGTTTTTAAATCCCAGTGCCAGACACTTCTTACTGTAACTGTTTGGTATACTTTATGTATACCACATAATCAGCCTGCTGCTGTTAGGAAATCATTTGTTATTAAAAAAAAGCCATATTATTTTTTGGTAAATGGTGGCAGTCAAGTTTTGGTTTAGTTGTTTTTAATTAGATCTTTTGATCAAACTTCAGTTATGCTTTCGATCCTAGGTTGAACTAATTTAACTGCATTACTCTTAATATTTGATATAATTTACCTAGAAGGAGCTCATTTGAGAGAGGGTAATAGTAAAAATTCAAGGTGAAAAATTCCAGAAATAGTGTACATTTTCCTACTTTTAAGATGTGAAAGCATTTATTTTCATCAAATTGGACACACCGCTAAATCAGAATATTAAAAAAATTGTGTACTTATAGCAAAACAGATATAAAAATAGCAAAAAGTAAAGAAATAAAAACCACTTGTTATTCATCACTGTTAATATTTTGGTGTATATCCTTTAGGATTTTTCTCACATATAAATATACTTAGATATAAGTGAAAATGAGTTTTAGAAATTATATTCTCAACTACTTTTTAATACTAAGATTTAAAAATAGTCTGACAAAAATTCTTTGTATTTTGGGTGAAGCTTTAATATAACAGTGTGTTCTGGCCTCATTAAACTTTTAGTTCAGTTCTGATACAAATAGAATGATGGCATGTGTATGTCACTGTCAGTGGTTATGAATGTACAGGTTCTCTGTGTTCTAAAGAAGAAAAAAGTCATAGGCCCTTCTTTTTTTCTCCTCAGCACTCATGAATGTACTTCATTCTCACCTGTCTCTTTGGTAAAGGCTTCTGTGGTGTTCTGGAGACTGGGGGTGTCTCTGGGTCAGGAGTTTGGCTACAGGTGATAGAAGGCCTCGGAGGTAGGAACTGTGACGTGAGACATCTGTAGAGTGGCGTGGTATACCTGAAGGCTTTTTGGAAACCACTGGGCATTCTTAGGAGACAAAGCAGAACAAATCTAAAGCCAGTGTTGCTACATTCAGCCTTGGCATCGGTCTTGTTCTTTAGCATAACTGTGGCACGGGACTAGCTGATGAAGCAAGTTCCTCTGGTCTCTATCTTGCCTTAGAAAAAGTTTGGTGATATCCCAGAAGTTATCTTAGCATCACAACTAAGCTCATGACTTCAATCTGAACTGTCTTTTCTTTCTCTGTTTTCTTTACTAATCCAAGTACATGCTTCCCCTCCCCCCAATACTTGAAAATGTAATTAAAATTGTACCATTTCTTTTGGTTCTTTGATTTTCTTAGTGACTTCAATACTATACAGCTCCCCTGTGGCAAATAGCAGTTATATTGAGATCTAAATAATGAGAGGAGGGGTGATTAGAGGTGACAGTGCTTGGAACTGATGTGAAAGGAGAAAACCTATTTCCAGTTGAAACAATGAATCAACAGACTTACTGTGAATTATCTACTTTTGTGCTGCTTAAATTGTCTTCTGCTTGTGAGAATGTTTAAAATTTTGAAATTAGAACTAAGACAAATACTATAGCTTCTTTGTGTATGTGATATATTGCTTTCAAAAATAATTATACTAGGAAATTAAGAGGTACAAATTTATGTACCTTACTATATACAAGATAAATAAGCTACAAGGATATATAGCACAGGAACTATAGCCAGTATTTTATAAAAATTTTAAATGGAATATAATCTGTAAGAATTTTGGATCACTATGGTATACACCTGAAACTAATATTTTAAATCAACTATACCTCAACTTTAAAAAAAGGATTAGTAAGATGGATATAAGGTTGAATAGATGCATGATAATTGAGTATAGTAAAATATTAATGGTGGAATCCAGGTTGTGGGTATACAGATGTTCACTGTAAATTCTTTCAGCTTAGGTGTATGGTTGAAAGTTCTCATGATAAAATGTTGCAGGGGGGAAATCAATGTTTAATTTTACAAAGAAGTACACAAAACTGTTTTTCATTTTTAAACAACTCTCTCCATGGACATTTCCACATGTTCACACACACTTGATATGAAGTTGTAATCACTATGTTTGTATAATGTTTGTATAAATATCATCATCATTTCTCACATATTTCTAAAACTTCATGTGTAGTGTTTAATGTGTGCATATCACATGAGTAAATATGCTGTATGTTTAAAAACAATTCTTGTGTATAATCAAATTTGGAAAATTCAGAAAAGTGTAAAACTAAAGGTTACCTATAATCCTATTACCTAGAGATAGCTGTATTTTATTATATTTCTTCCCAGTTTTCACTTTTGTATTCTGGTTATCAAAAGAGTACATGCTGATAGTTGAAGAGTTGGAGACCACTTATGAAGCAGCTAGAGAAAAGCTCAGAAGCCTAGAACCCAGGGACAGCCATGTTGCTATGTTTAGTTTGAGATATGTTTGTGTGTGTATAGTTTTTTAAAGTAATTTTTATTAAAGTTTATTTGATTGGTCATACTGGATGTACTGGAGAAGGAAATGACAACCCACTCCAGTATTCTTGCCTGGAAAATCCCATGGACAGACGAGCCTGGTGGGCTACAGTCCATGGGGTCGCAAAGAGTCGGACACGACTGAGCAACTTCACTTTCACTGCATGTACAGTTATATATTTCCTTTTCTGACTTAACATTAGAACACAATCCCATTTCCATTTTTAAACTGTCATTAAAACAGTCTTTAATGGGGAATTCCCTGGCAATCCAGTGGTTAGGACATGGCACTTTCATTACGTGGGCCTGTGTTTAATCCCTGGTCAGGGAACTAAGTTCCTGCAAGCCACATGGCACAGCCAAAAAGAAAAAAACAACAACTCTAATGGCTGACTGTTATATCCTCATATAGCTATCCAATGACTTAACTATTCCATTATTTTTGGAAATTAGATTCCTTATAGTATGTTCAGTTATTGTAATTTGTTCAGTTCATTGAACATTTTTCTGTAAATTTTATATACACATTTGATTATTTCTTTAGATGGATCTTGAAATGAGCACACTTAAGGATCTTGGGATATCTTGTCAATTTGCCTTCCACTTCCATCAGAGGGGCACTCAGTAAATATTAATGGAGAGTGAAAAGCTGCTATCTTCCAGGATATATATTCCTGTAGAAGATACTGATAATGGAGTGCACTTACAAGAATGGAGTTCATATTCCTAGGATAAGAACTCTAGACCTGGCTGAGGACTGGATAGTTTCATGCTGGCTGTTTAATTGCAGTAATTCTTTAGAGGACTGATTTATAGAACCCTACTGTGAAGATGTGTATATGTGACTGCCTCCTCTAAAGGGATTTAAACAGCTTTAATAAACTCTCACACATCACTTGGTAAATGGGCACTATTACAAAATAAGAATTAAGTGAAGTAAATAACTGGAAGTTGCTTCCGCAGAAAAGAGGTGTTGGGAAAGAGCTGGGGTTCAGCCGCTTGCTATAGTCTGTTAGAGAGCTTGACCAGTTCCATGCTCCTCCCCTTGCCTTAAAGCATGTGAATGTGGCCCCAGTCCCCCTATCAGCCTCTGTCCTACCATTTCCTGTTGTTTACTTCACCCACTCCCTGGAAAACTAGAATTGTTGCTGACCCACCCACACTTCTGCTTTGTGCTTTTCCTTTCTGATGGCCTTTGTTCACAAGTCCTCCCCTCAAGATGTGCACCTGCCCCCTTTTGTTTTGATTTTTTTTTTAATTGAAGTATAGTTTATTTACAATGTTGTGTTAATTACTGCTGTGTTGGTTTGATTTTGCTGATTTGAGGGGGCGGGTAAGGGAGAAATTGATTATTAAGTTCTAAGGATATAGTTGACTTTATTTTCATTTGCAGAGAAAAAAGAACCTTATAGATTCTGAGGCCTTTGTATCACCACCCCCAGTCTCAGTTCCTTTCCCCGTCACTGTGTCACAGCATGGGCCTGATGGCTACCAAGGCCCCAAATTCATTTCCTTTCAGCTTAGCAGCCTCACTGCCGAGAGACGATCTTTACCTGTAACTTGATAGAAAAGGCCAAGGGAGGAGTCTTGTTGGTTTGGCATGGGTCATGTGTGTGAGGGTCACACGCTCATCCTTGGACTGCTACCGTGGCCAAAGATTGGGGTTTTTGAATGGGCCAGATCTGTTCCTTTTCCTATCTGGACTACACAGTCCATATTCTGAAGGTGTTCTGGGCTGTATTGCATGAAGGTTAGTAATTCACTCTCTTTTTCCTCATTGTTTTACTAAGGCTGTTTGAAGAAGATTTTGGATTTGGCTTTGAAAAAGATAGATAGGAAAAGACAGATTTTATCTTGGCATATTGCAAAAAGAGCTTTCAAATGAAGAGCATGATTTGTGAGAGTTCTGAGAGTGTGGGTAGCTGCAAAATAAAAGTAGACATCTGAAAGAATGTTGCGTTAACTAGGCTGAAGGATGTGAGAGGTAAAAGGGGAGAGAGCTGAGGCTAGAGTTAGGGAAAACATATTACAGAACTTTAAAAAGGAAAATTCATTCACTTGTAGGCAGAAGGCTGAATAATTGTGGAGACAGATTCTTTTACTATAGGATTAAATGAAGTCATGCAAACGAACTTTATATCACTATCCAGGGTAAGGTAATGGGGTATTATATTAAAATTTCCTATGTAATAAATAACAAAAACTATACGCAGGGATCATAGAGAGGTCTGCTTATTAGAAAACAGAGTAAAATTCATAACTAATAAGAATGTTGATATTCCTAGCAGTATGTTGTCCTACAAGTTTGCCTAAACTGTTTCAGACTGGCCAGGGAGAAGAAGCACTAACAGGCATGATGTGGTCAAATTTAAATTCTCAGAGAGGTATAACACATCAGAATCTGTAACTGGTGATAGCACATTGAGCTGAAGGAAAAGGACTTAGAAAAAAAGATAAATATTGGTTATTATCAATTAATGGCAATAACCTAAACTCTTATTAAAGTCTTAAAAAGATAATCTATCTACATCTTTGATTAAGAGGGAGAGGCAGCCCAGGATGGAGAAGTGTGTTGGGGACCAGTATGATCTCAGACTGTTTTATGAACCTGGAGAATAAGGGATCTTACTTAAGAGGTGCACAGGCTTGGAGGTGGTAAGTAATCAGAGTCCTGGGGAAGACCTATGACCAGAGCCTGCCAGGCACTCTCATTGTGCAGTCACACCCTCTAGAATGCTGGAGCGAGTGGTGGGCTAACTGGAGAAACAGCCTGTGCAGCGGATGATAGTTGACTGAAGTGGGAAGGTAGCAACAGCACCACCCCAGGTCTGACCATTGAATCAGTTCCACAGCCAGAGTCTCTGTACACTCAGCTCCAAGTAGAGACTTGTTCAAGCCATCCCCACATAAGGTCACAAAGGATATATTTACGGGTCCACATGGAGGTGAGTGTCTCCTTTCTTTCCATATTTCTTTGAAAATGAAGAGTAACCCTATGAGATACTGGTAACCAAGGGTTGCTCCAATGGGGCAACAAGATTGACAGATAGAGCCCAGGAGATAGGGGCTGAGATCTCCCTAAAAAGTTGAAATTTTGCGAGCCAACTTTAATTCTGAATTTCGTCCAGATTGTGAAATGATGACAGAGTAATTACTTTGCCCTCTTGCCTTGTCTACTTTTAATATGTCCTGTTTGCCCCATCTGTTATAGCTCCCTTTTCATATCATCTGAACTTCCCTGACAGCTTGCTATCCCTCACCCCTTCATTCCGCACCCACCCCCTACCTTTCCTGCACACACTATCCCCGTTAATTATCAGATCTTGGGAGGTCCTGCTAACCCTCAGGGCCAAAGTATAAATTATTTTTTACTCATTTCTCAGCATAGCTGAGACCAAGCTGGAATACTTGCAAGACTGTACTGAAGGCTTGGATATGATAGAAGTCTCCAGCAACTAGATTGTTGGATGACAGATTGTTGGCCATTCTCTTCAGTTTGGATTCTCCTGTCCTGTTACTCCTCTGGCAGGGGCTGGCTTCTCTCTCTCTCTCTCTTTACTCTTTCTCCAGAAGTAAGACATGAGAGAGGTCAAAGCCTCCTTAAATTCACTTTCACAATAGGTCACTGCCCAGAAGGAATCAAGTCTAAAGTTAATGTACATTCCTTCTCCAAGTTTTTGCACTTTAAATATAGGTATGTAAACATATACAGTCTATGCAATATTGCTTTTTTAAAAAATCTGCATATGTAAATCATATGTCGTATACAAATCCTGTGCTTCTATTCAGCATTGTTTTTTCAAGGTTTTCTCTGTGTATTAATGCTTATAGTTCAAGTTCATTTTATTTTTATCTGTATCTCATTATATGAATATGTCATAATTCCATTTTCAATTTCCTTATACATGACTGTTTAAACTGCTTTCAGTTTTTTGATGTTATAAATGAGGCTGCAGTGTGTATGTATATATGTACATATATATATCTGCATATCTTTTTGTGTGTTTGAGTATGTTTGAGAATTGCCTTAGATTATACCTAAATGTAAAACTGCTGTAGGGTACACATTGCTAACTTTGCTCGAAATTACCAAATTATTCTCCAGAGTAGCTGTTCCTGGTTACTGCCTACCAACAGTGTATGAAAGTTCTTACTTCTCTACACCTTGGCTGACAGCATTATATGACTTAAAATTTTTTGCCATTCTGGTATATATGAAACTACATCTTACTGAATTTAATTTGCACTTTTCTGTCCGCTAATAGAGTTAATATCTTCCTCGTCGATTTTCTTTAAGAGCATCCTATTTATTTCTTTCACGGTACTGATCACAAGCTGTTGTTATGGTTGGTGGGTTGGTTGGTTTTTTGTCTACCTCCCATGTAGAGCATAATCTCTGTGTGAGCAGGGGTCACATCTGTCTTGCTCACTGTTTTGTGCCCAGAGCTCAGCGCAGGGTCTGGTAGTAGGAGTTTAGTAGATGCATAGTTGTTTAGTGAAAGAGCCTGGTGGAGAGGTTCCTCACTAAATCTGACGCTGTGTGTTAGTCTCTCAGTCATGTCTGATTGTATGTGACCCCATGGACTGTAGCCCGCCAGGTTCCTTTGTCCATGGAATTCTCCAGGTGAGAATACTGGAGTGAGTTGTCATTCCCTTTTCCAGGAAGTCTGACATTTACCACACAAGAAATGCTCATCACAGCAACAGGAATTTGTGTCTCTATATTCCTCCATCTAAACCCTATACTTTATTTCATAGCCAGTTCACAGTACCTGATTCTCTCCTTCATTTCTTGTTTCCCATTTTTAAGCCTTTGAATAGGAGGTAGCAAGCAGTAATAGAGAAGAGCAGAAATACTGAGTCATTTGTGGTTGGATTTGATAGAGATATCCTCTCCAGCCTGGGACCTATAATTTGAGATGCACTGATGTTCAGCTAGTGTAAGGTTGGTCTCTGCCCTACATGAGTGAAGAAACCAAGGCTCTGTTGAGGTTTATTGTTAGGTTGGAAGACCTTTGCCTTTGTTGGATTTCTTACTCACAGTTTATCTCATCTACTGTAAGACTTGCTGAGATAGGTAAAGACTTTGTTAGCAAAATTCACTAGGCTAGGCATGATAATGTATTTTTAAGAAATATAGACATTGAAGAAGACTAGAATAAATTTCAGTTACTTTTCCTACAGAGTCTTTATTTTCCACCCAGCCACTCTTAGCACTATCCCAGCACCTCTGACTGCATCTTGTCCTGGCTTTTTTCAGTTCCTGAGCTCTGCTCTGACTACATCTTAAATTTTACTCATTGCCTTGGTTACGATCCTTTGGGATGCAAGGAACAAACCCAACCAAATAGCTTAAACCAGAGGCAGTCCAGAGATGTCTCAGAACTTAATGGCATACACAGTTGGAATCAGGACTCAGAGCAGTAGAAATGCTTATTATATACAGTTAACCATTCAATATCACAGTTATCCAAGTCTATGCCCCAACCGGTAATGCTGAAGAAGCTGAAGTTGAACGGTTTTATGAAGACCTACAAGACCTTTTAGAACTAACACCTCAAAAAAGATGTCCTTTTCATTATAGGGGACTGGAATGCTAAAGTAGAGAGTTAAGAAACACATGGAGTAACAGGCAAATTTGGCCTTGGAATGCGGAACGAAGCCGGGCAAAGACTAATAGAGTTTTGCCAAGAAAATGCACTGGTCGTAGCAAACACCCTCTTCCAACAACACAAGAGAAGACTCTACACGTGGACATCACCAGATGGTCAACACCGAAATCATATTGATTATATTCTTTGCAGCCAAAGATGGAGAAGCTCTATATTGTCAACAAANCTTCTTTCTTACTCCATCTTTCCAGAACTACCTGATTCTGCTCCACCCATATTCATGTCTGTCTCCCTTATCTCCTCTTCTCTATCTCCACCCCCAACTCAGTACTTTACCTCTGTGCCAAGTCCACAGTAGGAACTGAGCTTAAAATCAACAGAGACGGTTTAAGGGAAATCAGCAACATAATGTGAGTTGGAAATTTTTCTGAAAATAGACTAACAGGCTGCAGATCTACACAGATTGATGCATTTATTAGATGTGATGTGCAAAACTTTGATGTGGGGAAAATTAAGAGAAAAGCTTTCAAAATGCAAGGACATTCTGTAAACATAGCAGTTTCCTCCCACTCCTTTAAATGAAGATAGCAAAAACTAGAAGAAAGAAAAAAAATTGCTTTTTCTTTTGGATGACTTGGGAGTAGTTGTAAGTCTACCTTAGTAAGCATAAACCCAGTGTAAATGCAGAAACACAAGTAGAAATTAAGTAGCTATAGCTGTGAGCTCTAGGTCCCATGTTCTCAAAGAAGTAACAGCCAGCATTTCTTCTAGCCACCTATTTCAAAGTGGGCCATATTATTACCCTAAAAGGAAGATTTTGTTTTTTCCTGACTTCTTTCTTGTTCTCAGATTCCTTGGGACCACCATCTCACGTAAATATGTGACACTGAGTTGTGTTTTTTGTGTTTTTAAGCTTAGCATATTTGCAAGAAAGTGCNTACCCTAAAAGGAAGATTTTGTTTTTTCCTGACTTCTTTCTTGTTCTCAGATTCCTTGGGACCACCATCTCACGTAAATATGTGACACTGAGTTGTGTTTTTTGTGTTTTTAAGCGTAGCATATTTACAAGAAAGTGCACTAATAAAGTGGACAGATTGATAAAATTTTACCCATGCTCACTCTCTTGACACAGTTTTTATCTTTTTAGCTCTCAGGCTTGACAACCAATGTTGTGGACATTATTTTATCTCATCACTTTGGGCAGGTAAGTGCCTATTCAAGCCTATTAGCTCGTGTGTGAAATCTTATTCACTTCAGGAAAAAAGGGTTCCCTGGAACTCACTTGATTCCACTGGGTTAACACTTTCAGTGCTGTGGGAGATGCACATGGCGCCCACCAAAGGCCAGTCTTAGGGGAGAGCATTAACTCAGTGCCACCCGGCTCTTGGCATTCAGAGAGATGAGAGAAGACAGCTCCCACCCTGCCCCCAGCCCATTCCCTGTAAGCCGCATGCCATCTGTTCCTGTTGGACGACATCACGTGCCTCACCAAGCTTCTTCAGAGCCAGAATGAGGGAAGAAGGGCTGCACAGAAATAGAGATTTCAGAGAAAATAAAAAACAAACCAAAAGACACCACAAATGTTTGTGCTAAAAGAACCTTTTGTTCAAATCCCATGTCTTTCTGGTAAAGAAACTGAAGTCTACAGAGGAAATAACAGTTATGTGGATAGCTGTTGGGCGAAAGAAGTCAGGACCCCAGTCCTCTTTTTAGAGAGAAAGTAAGTTGAGTAACAGAATTCCTGTCCCAATTACAGTGTGTTTTTCCTTACACTACCAAAGCATTCTCAGACTCCAGCTGGGTGTCCTGCAGCCCAGCTTGCTGACACGGAGATTAGAGCTGAGTGCCAGTCACTGAGCCACCACTACGCCCCTCCCCCCCTTCAGCCACTCCAGGCGGTCCCCGGTGCTTCTGACCAACCAGCTATGGATCAGAGGTTCCAGTAGCCCCTCCTTGGGTCCAATCTGGTGTCTAGAGCTGCTCACAGAGAAACACTGTATTTACCAGACTGATTTATTATTAAAGGACCTAACTCAGGAACAGCTGAGTGAGAGATGCACAGAGCAGTTGTATGGAGAGGAGCAGGGAGCTCCCCTGTCCTCTGGCATGTCCCAGTCTCCCAGAGTAGCCATGCACTCCCCAACCTGGAGGCCCTCCCACACCTGTCTGTTGGGGCTTTATGGCGGCTTTGTTATAGACACGTGATTATGTGGCAGTCAATTCAACATTCACCTCCTTTACCCCCCGCCCCCAGAGAGAAGGACAGGGTAGGGTTGAAAGTTCTAGCCCCCTGCTCACAGGGACTGGTTCCATGTAGAAGTTACTTAGGGGCTAAAATCCCATCATTAACCAAAAAAGGATTATTTATCAGTCTCATCGCAAGGTTTTACAAAGCTCTTTGCCAGGAGGGGGATGAAGACTAAGTATATATTTCTTGCTATAAATCACAGCATCACAGATGACCTATGAAGGAGGGAGGGAATAAATGAGCAATGAGTGAGGAGAGCTGTGAGGTGTCTGGAGCTGGGATGAAAAATAAGTAGGAGTAATGCATGCTCAACTGTCGCCTATGTATTAAAGGAAAATGGTCAGTGTGGAGAAAATTAACATTTACTGAGTACTCATTCTGTGTAAAGTACTTTGACAAGTACCTTTTAGGCACAAACTCAGTAATTTTTTTCACGTGGTTCTGTATTTTAATATGGAAAAACTGAGGGCCAGAGAGGGAACATAACTTGCTACAGTTGTCCAGCTAGCAAGTGGTCTGAATCCAAAGCAGGCTCACTCCAAAGTCCATAGTTTTTTATTTCATTGAGATTGTATTTCAGCAAAATTACAAATTAACATTAAAAAAAATTTATTTCTTTATTTTTGGCTGTGCCGGGTCTTTATTGCTTTGTGCGGGCTTTCTCTAGTTACAGTGAGCGGGGCCAGCTTGTGGAGGTGCATGGGCTTCTCACTGTGGTGGTTTCTCTTGTTGAAGCATGGGCTTCAGTAGTCGAAGCACACAGGCTTAGTTGTTTTGCAGCATGTGGCATCTTCCCAGACCAGGGATCAAACCCGTGTCCCCTGCATTGGCAGGCGGATTCTTATCAGTTGTGCCACCAGGGAAGTCCTCACATATATTTTAGAGCAGAGGCGTTCTGCAGGGCTTAATACAAAGAATCTGTTACCCCATTTCTGCTTCTTAGAGGTAACCACTTTAATTCTTTTAGCAGATTCTTTGCGTTTTGCCTTATTAATTAAGGTATTATTTATATATACTGAAGGACACAAATAATAAGTACATCTCAGTGACCTTTTATACATATGCTCATGTCTGTCCGTCCTAAGTCACTTTAATCATGTCCGACTCTCTGTGACCCTATGGAGCCTGGCAGGCTCCTCTGTCCATGGGAATCTCCAGGCAAGAATACTGGAGTGGGTTGCCATTTCCTTCTCCAGGGCATCTTCCTGACCCAGGGATTGAACCCGAATCCCTTATGTCTCCTGCATTGGCAGACAGATTTTTTACCACTGGCACCACCTGGGAAACCCATACTCTCATGTAACCATCACCAAATCAAGATATAGAACATTTCCATCATTTCAAAAAGGTTCCCTCATGCCCTTTGCTAATCACTAATTCCCCTCTCCAAACAAGTATTCACTGTTCTGTTACCCCTATAGATTATCTTGCCTGTTCTTGAACTTCATATAAATGTAATTACATAGTATATACTCTAATGAGCTTCTTTTGCTCAGTATAGTCTTTGAGATTCAAACCTGTCTTCCTATGTATCAGTAGTTCATTCTTCTGTGTAGCAGTCCGTTGTTATATACCATGAATGTTCCTATGACCATTTGGGTTATTTCCAATATTTTGCTTCTGTTTTGCTATTATGAATAAAGCTTCTGTGGACAGTCTTCAGTCAGTTCAGTTCAGTTGCTCAGTCATGTCTGACTGTTTGCAACATGCCAGGCTTCCCTATCCTTTACCAACTCCCAGAGATTGTTCAAACTCATGTCCATCAAGCTGGTGATGCCATCCAACCATCTCATCCTCTGTCGTCCCCTTCTCCTCATGCCTTCAGTCTTTCCCAAAATCAGGGTCTTTTCCAGTGAGTCAGTTCTTTGCATCAGGTGGCCAAAGTGTTGGAGTTTCAGCTTCAGCATCAGTCCTTCCAATGACTATTCAGGACTGATTTCCTTTAGGATTGACTGGTTGATCTCCTTGCAGTCCAAGGGACTCTCAAGAGTCTTCTCCAACACCATGGTTCCAAAGCATCCATTCTTCGGTGGTCAGCTTTTTTATGGTCCAACTCTCACATCCATACATGACTATTAGAAAAACCATAGCTTTGACTAGACAGACTTTTGTCAGCA
Organism: Neotragus pygmaeus; assembly: GCA_006410875.1. Lineage (NCBI taxonomy): Eukaryota > Metazoa > Chordata > Mammalia > Artiodactyla > Bovidae > Neotragus > Neotragus pygmaeus. Next base: position 311,090 of record SJYV01016939.1, on the reverse strand, counting down.
AAGCAATGTCTCTGCTTTTTAATATGCTGTCTAGGTTGGTCATAGTTTTTCTTCCATTGAAGAAAAAACTTCTCTTCCGTGAACATTCTTTATGTGTTTTTTGGACAGAAGCCTTGGTTCTCTTCAAATGTCTTTGCCTCTATCTCTCTAAATATGTATGTATTTCCACCTGTTGGTTTTTCACTTGTAGGCATTATCTTTGGCATTCCATTATGAAAGATGATTTCTCATATTCACACATATACCAACGCCATGACCCTCGTTTATGTTTTCTACTACTCCATCCTTCCAGTATAACATGATTTGGATTAGATAAATTTCCAGCATTTATACTAGCATGTAAATGTTATTCAGAGCTGAGCCATGACAGATTTCTTTTTCTGTACATTTCTCCTCTACCAAGTGACAATGTTAGAATTTTTAAATAAAGGATACCAGGGGAGAAAAAAAAAAAAGGATACCAGGGGGACATTGTAAGGTGATAGTGGCAGGAAAGCACAGCAATTTTTTTTTTTTCTTTTTGCTGCACTGCATGAGGGGCTTTTGTTCAAGGATTGAACTCTCACCCCTGTAGTGAAAACACAGAGTCTTAAACTGAACTGCCAAGGAAGTTCCTGTTCTGCCTTTTAAAAATATTTTAGCACAAGAATCAGGACTTGCCATACGGAAGATCTGGTGACACTCACCTCAGCCTCCTTCAGGTCACACTTTCTCCATCCTATGGGCTTTTCCAGGGTCCAGTCAGGGGACAGAAGCTACATGCTTTGAGTAGAGAAAATTTCATGTAATATATCAACTAGTAGAAGGTGGCTTAATTCTTCAAGAGGTGAAAAAGGACTTTGAGGTGTCCAAAAGTAGCAGGTGGAAAAACAGCAGCTACTCCTAGGCTGAGGGGAGGAGAAGCAGGGGGACAGAGAATATGATGGTTGGATGGAATCACCAACTGAACAGACATGAATTTGGGCAAACTCCAAGAGATAGTGAAGGACAGGGAAGCTTGGTGTGCTGCAGTCCATGGGGTTGCAAAGAATTGGATACGACTTGGCAACTGAACAACTCTTAGGCCAAGGGAATGTGGACACTGAAGGAAGTGAGGACGTAGTTGAGCCTCCACCAGCACACCTAAGAGAGGCCCATTCACGGGAGGAATGGTTTCCACAGGAAGCACAGCTGGCCAGCTGTGAAGAAACTTGCCCAGAGGGAAAGGGCCCTAACTCGTCCACAGAGCCTTTCACCAGATGGGGAAGACATTTGTCTAAAGTAAGGTCTGAACAGCTGCAGAAGCTACAGAAACTGCAGTTGGCTGGGGAGAACCTGGGCCTAGGATGTGGTGACAGCTCCTCTAATAGAATTCTTGAGACCTTGGGCCAGTGGCTCCTGTGCTAAATTTTAAACAAAGGACTGGCAAACAGAAAATGGTTTTATTTTTTGCCTGTGCTAGGTCTTTGTTGCTTAGTGTAGGCTCTTCGTTGGGGCTAGCAGGCTTTCTCTAGTTTCCGCTCACAGGTTTAATCACCCCACGGCATTTGGGATCCTGGTTTCCTCAGGGATTGAACCCACAAACCCTGCTTTGGAAGGCGGGTTCTTAATCACTTGACCTTCGGGGAAGTCCCTGTCTTATAACTTTTTTTCTTTCTTTCTTTTTTTTTTTTTTTTTTACTATTTATTTATCTGGCTGCTTCAAGTCTTAGTTGTGGCATGTGGGATCTTTGTTACGTCCTGCAGATCTTTTGTTCTGGCCCGTGGACTCTGCATGTAGCACACAGACTTAGTTACTCCTTGGCATGTGGGATCTTAGTTCTCTGACAGGGATCAACCACCTCCCCTTCATTGCAAGGCAGATTCTTAACCACTGGAACACCAGAAAAGTCTCTCTTTTAACTTTCTTAATGGTGTCCTTTGAAGCACAGTTTTTATTTTTTTTATTTGGGTTTAACCTAATGAAACATCTTTTTGTTTTGTTTCATTTTTATTGGGGTATAGTGTTGATATACACTGTTGTGGTAGTTTCAGGTATACAGCAAAGTGAATCTTGTTACATATATCTATATATCCACTCTTTTTTAGATTCTTTTCCCATATAGCCTATTACAGAGTATTGAGTAGATTTCCCTGTGCTATACAGTAAGTCTTTGTTAGTTACCTATTTTATATAATCCAATACTTTGGCCACCTCATGCAAGAGTTGACTCATTGGAAAAGACCCTGATGCTGAGAGGGATTAGGGGCAGGAGGAGAAGGGGACGACAGAGGATGAAATGGCTGGATGGCATCACCGACTCAATGGACATGAGATTGGGGAAACTCTGGGAGTTGGTGATGGACAGGGAGGCCTGGCGTGCTGCGATTCATGGGGTTGCAAAGAGTCAGACACGACTGACCGACTGAACTGAACTGAATTTTATATATAATAGAAGTGTGTGTGTGTGTCAATCCCAGTCTTCCAATTTATCTGTTCTCCATCCCTTGCCCCTGGTAACCAGTTTATTTTCTACATGAAACACAAAAGGTTTTAATTTTGATGAAGTCCAGGCTATTTTTTCTCTTGTTGCTTGTACTTTTGGTGTTGCATCTAAGAAACCATCACTTAATCCAAAGTCATGAAGATTTACAACTATCCTTTCTCTTCAGAGTTTTATAGTTGACATTTAGGTCCATGGTCTATTTTGAGATAATTTTTTGTACTTAGTGTGAAGTTGGAGTCTAACTCTATTCCTTTGAAAATCCAATTTTCCCAGTACCATTAAAAAAAGACTTTTCTTTGTCCAGTGAGTTGTCTGGGTTCCCTTGTTGAAAACCAGTTGACCATAAATGTAAGATTTTATTTTGGAAGGCTCATTTTTAATCTTTCTGATATTTGTCTGTCCTGATGCCAGTATCACAAAAAGACTTAGCAGCCGCAGCAGCGGGTGGTGCAGTGGTAAAGAACTGCCTGCCACAGGAGATGCAAGAGACGCAGGCTCGGTCCCTGGGTGGGGAAGACCCCCTGGAGAAGGAAATGGCAACCCGCTCCAGTATTCTTGCATGGAAAATTCCATGGACAGAGGAGCCTGGCGGGCTACAGTCCATGGGGCTGCAAAGAGTTGAACACAGTTGAGCAAATGAGCATGCACATATACACATACTCATACGACAGAATCTTGATAACTATGATTTCTATAAAGTAAGAACATCCTCACAATATGTGCATACTGTGTGTTTAATTAAAAATGCGTGCAGCCACAGACAAGAGGTTGTCACAAGGCTGATGAGTTCATTTAAAATTTAAACAAGTGAATGCATGTATTACTCTTACTGCTTTGAAATGGAAGCATATAAGATTTCCATACACTAATCTCATCTTAACTAATAAAAATATAATGATAACCCCTTTTTATCTGTCAAATTGGCAGAAGTCAAAAAGAGTGATCGTTTGTACTAGCAAGGGTGTGGGAAAACAGTATAAATAAATGAGAAGGCCCCATATGTTCTGATAAGGGGTGACCTCAGTGCAGAATAGTATGTCTAGCACACTACTGTTTGTGTTCTAAAGAAATGTGAGTGATGGGGTGCAATTTACACATAACAGCTTTTCCTAGGGTGTTCCATTAGCACGTAAGCCAGTTTTACCCCTTTTATACCAGTATTACTTCAGCCCCTTTTTTATCTCAAACTTCTGCTCAAGTTCCTCTTCAGACTTTCAAGGGGAACTGTAGAGGTCATTTCATCTCTGCGATGTGGTTCATTTGTTGTCCACTTTTCTTAATATCTTCAGCATTTATCAAGTTTCCTTGGAGTGGTTCCAGTGCCCTTTGTTTCAGGGACACTCTGATTGAGTTGGTCAATTTCCTTCTGTATTCTTGGCTCGCTTTCCCCATGTAGTAGAGAGAATACTCACACAAGTTCTCCTTACCTCGGTTTCTCCCAAGGCTTGCTGGTGGTGACCTTTGCATACTGCCTTAGATTACCTGACTCTCTCACTACTCCTGATATATTTTTTTCCTCCAGTGTAAACCCTTTTCCTTCTGCTTAAAACTGTCCATATTTACTGGTGTATGTGTGTGTCCATATATGTACATATATACTTACATATACAAAAACCTGGCAACTGGTTCTAGTGGCCTCCGAGAAGGCCAGCAAGATAAGAATCACTGGATATGGGTAGTGAGGAGGGAGATTTTCTTTTCACTGATAGACTCTTGTTTCTCTTGAGTTTTATACAGGGCTTATAGCCAGTATTTTACAGCACTTTTATTTATTGCTTTTGGCACCACTGGGTCTTCACTGCTGCATGCGGGGACTTCCTCTAGTTTTAGTGAGCAGGGCTGCTTTCTTGTTGCAGAGCACAGACTCTAGAGCAAGAGCTCAGTAGCTGTGGTACATGGGCTTAGTTGTCCCCCAGCATGTGAAATCTTCCGGACCAGGGATTGAACCCGTGTCCCCTTCATTGGCAGGCAGACACTGCACCACCAGGGAAGTCCCTGTAATAACTTCAAATGGGACATAGTCTATAAAAATTTTGAATCACTACGTGGTATACCTAAAACTAATATTATAAATAAATTCCACTGCCTCAAAAAAAACAACAACCCATAATATTGGTAAATAAATGATAAATTGACTTAATCACTAAAATATTAATAGAATGTAATGTGCAGTTCTAGAGTGCATATTATTAAATAATAGTATATAAATAGATATTACACCCACTATATTGATGAAAATATAGATAAATTAATGATACAGATTTATGACTAATAAGAGAAGTTTTACTTTCCATTTATTTTATACTTTACAATTCATATAGCATTTCCTATTTAATCCTTAAAACATCCCTGTCAGGTAACGGGTTGTTCTCTTCATTTTACAGACAAGACTGTCTCTATGAAAGTGCCAGAACATGAATAAAAGACAAATAAGGAAATTAGGGTTGCAAATGGTGAGAATGCAAACCAAACAAGATAGATTTGTGCTGTAGCTCAGAAGTTCACCTGTGTCTTGTTTTCATTGTTCTAGGAAGAGTTGCAGGCCAACCTGGACCTGATTCAGACCTACAGACTGCATATTGCCCAAGATATCAACCAGGAAAACCTACAGCTCTTCCTGAGCTCCTATAACGGGTACAGTTGGTTCTGTTCCTTCACTTAAATGCGGACGAGCTCTGAGAAGCTAATGGATATTTAAGCGAGAATCAGGAGGGGAAGTAAACTGCTTCTTACAGTGTTGTGTGATGGGGTTACTTTCGCACTTTCACAACAGTAGAAGAGGAAGAGCTTTCAGATAGATATGAAAACAGCTTTCAAGAGGAATGAATGAAATGAATGCTGTTTCAGGCATATTCACCTAGCAGTTGTACTTTTAAGATGTTTTGAGACCAAAAGGACCTAAAAGTTAACGTACACACACAAAAACACACAATTTGAGTGACACAGAAAAATGCATGTCGAGGATAGAAGGATAGAAGCTTGGGACCTTAATTCAGTCTCTCTCCGCTGATATCCTGTCATCAGGCAGAAGTGAAGTGTGAACAGTAGTAAATTCTCTTTTGTTTGTGTATTCCCAAAGTTGTCACATTTCCCCCAGTTACTGAGAGAAGCCTGATTCTTATCTTGGATCCAGCTTATCCAGTGAAAATGTTAGCTCCTTCTAGCTAGCTTCCTGGGTATATGGAAAAAGATTGAGGAAATGGGTCAGCGGTAACTTACCCAGAGCTACACAGCCAGTAGGAGCAAAGCAAGTTTTGACTCCAATCTCTCTAGCTCCTTCCTCTATATTACAGAGCCTCCTTATTTTTAGCTGAAAATACTACAATAAACTGTAAGTACCAGGAAAATAGTTCCCTTAAAAGGTTCCCCTTAAGAAATTATTCCTAGGGGCTTCCCTCATGGTCCAGTGGCTAAGACTCCACCCTCCCAATTCCTGGGTCCTGGGTTTGAGCCCTGGTCAGGGAACTAGATCCTGCGTGATGCAAGTACAGATCCCACATGTGGCAACTTAGAAGATCGAAAATCTCATGTTACTGCCACTAAGACCCAGCACAGGCAAATAAATAAAATAAAAACAAATATTAAAAAAAATTATTCCTGTAAAGTAATTGGAAAATTAGACACTTCAGACTTGAGTATTTCAACAGCATCAGTGTTCAGTTTTCAAGTTGCCTCCTTTCAGCATCCTACCGAGTTCCTTCTTCCTTCTCTGTTCCACTCAGGATGCCACTGACGAGGCTACTTATGAGCAAAATCTATAAATAATCTCTTCTCTTGTCAAGTGTGAAGGAAAGATAATTTTCAGATTCTTTGATACCCGTGGGTTTTCACATCCAGGAAATAACCTGAGTTGCCATGATTTTACCTGAAACGTGCGTTGTTTCCTTTGTGTCTCTCTAGACGAAAAGACCTGGAGATTGAAAGACCCATTCTGGGACAAAATGATAACAAATCAAAGACGTTAAAGTAAGTCTCTTGGTCTGCCCACTAAGTTGCTAGATAGACCTGCCTTTGCGAGAAGTCAGTGTCTATGGAGTGTGCGCCCCCAGCTGATGTCCTCCTATTTGCCTTCCCCCAGGTGCTCTACTTTATTGGTGGTTGGTGACAGTTCACCTGCCGTTGAGGCTGTGGTAAGTATGTCCTGGCATTGTGAAGATGAGTAAGGTGAAATATAAGTTGTTTGTAGCACACTGCTGATGTACTGGAAACAGCTGATAGAGACTAGGTTTTATTTCTGATTACACATATCAGGTTTGTGCTTTGTTATCAAATCTGGAAAAAATAATTCTTCATTGATCACTCGGTTTCATCAGAAGGGATCAGTAGTGCCCAGACTGTTTTATATGGTGCAGTTCATTCAGTGGCAGGTAGTACCACTAAATGCCATTTGCTTATCATCAGATTTCTGACAGCCTTGGCCTTCTGCCGCCACCACAAGTCTGGAACTGTTTCAGCTGGCTGGAAGGTTGCTGAGAGCCTGTGTACTTTTCTCTACCTCTTTCTCAAGCACATAGCACATTGGTAAAAATAATATGTGTTCATTGTAGAAAATTGGTAAATAGAAGGACAGGAGGAAAAAAATCACTATCCTGAAGACAAGCCACCATGTTTTTCTTCAACATAGATATTGTTTTTTAAATCATCACTAAGTCATGTCCAACTCTTTTGTGACCCCATGGACGGTAGCCCGCCAGGGCACCGTGTCCGTGGGATTTCCCAGGCAAGAATACTGGAGAGGGTTGCCATTTCCTTCTCCAGGGGTTCTTCCTGACCCAGGGATCCAGCTCATATCTTCTGTATTGGCAGGCAGATTCTTTATCACTGAGCCACCAGGGAAGCCCCACAGCATAGATACCGCTGCTACTGCTAAGTCGCTTCAGTCGTGTCCAACTCTGTGCGACCCCAGAGACGGCAGCCCACTAGGCTCCCCCATCCCTGGGATTCTCTAGGCAAGAACACTGGAGTGGGTTGCCATTTCCTTCTCCAATGCATGATGATACTAAATATACAAGTTTTAGAGACCTGATTACTTAACACTGTATACAAGTCAGTCTTGTAAATACACCCTTGTTTATATAATTTCATTCTCTTGCTGATTATTTATGATTGTGCACCATTAATAATGTTGCCGTTGAACATCCGTACAGAATCTTTGCCTGAATTTGTGATCATTTCCCTGGGATGAGATGGAAATAATGTGTCAAAAATCATATTCCTTTGTAAGGTTTTTAATGCCTTTTGTCAGATTCCTTTCCAGAAAAGATATAACAGTGTGTTGCCGCTGGCAGTGTAGGAGAGTGTCTGTTGCACAACATGCTGTTCAGCATTGGACTTTTCAATTATTAGTAGTTAATTTGCTTAAAAATTAACTACTGTTAACCACTGTTTTAATTTGCACTTCTTTAATTACACATGAAGGTTTCAGTTTTTCATAAGTCTGTTACCATTATCTTGTCTTTCCCACATATATAACGTAACTTAAGTTTCTGCATGAAATTATCTGGTTTTCTTTGGCCACCTTCACTTCTTTAGCTGAAAAGGTGGAGATACATGTTTTTGATAGATCTAGCATGTGTACTTAACACAGAAAAATAGTATTGTTTATAGAAAATACCCTCAGTGAGAATTTTCTAATGATGCTGAGTTGTCTTTCTAAAATTACATGGACTTAAAGTAATGTTACCAATCATTTTTCAAGATTGTATAAGTTGGCCATACATATGCAGTCTTTTTCTCTTTCTGATTCCATACCTTCAGTATGTATAGAGAATAACTTGAAAATGCCATCTATACCACAGACTAGATGCTCTTCTAGACACATTCAAAACTAACTCCTCTGCCAGAGCCTTTTATCCCCTGAATTGGTAGGGATTAGAGGGCTATCCATGTGTGGAAGAGCAGGAAGAAACTCCACAAGTTTTAGTCTCTAGCTATTCTTGCTCACTTATTCATTCAGTATCATTTTTTGAGCTTCTCCTATTTGCTTAGTGGGCTTCCCTGGTGGTTCAGCAGTAAAGAACTGCCTGCCAGTGCAGGAGATGCAGGTTCAATCCTTGGGTCAGGAAGACTCCCCTGGAGAATGAAATGACAATTCACTCCAGTATTCTTGTCTGGGAAATTCCATGGACAGAGGAGCCTGGCTGGCTCCAGGCCATGGGGTTTCAAAGGAGTTGGACATACTTAATGACTAAACAACAAATATTTGTTCAGTGCTCTGGAGAATATGTAAATGAATAAGATGGAGTCTTAGTAAGACTGCAAGGAGATCAAACCAGTCAATCGTAAAGAAATCAGTCCTGAATATTCATTGGAAGGACTGATGCTGAAGCTAAAACTCCAGTATTTGAACCACCTGATATGAAGAACTGACTCATTGGAAAAGACCCTGATGGAAAAGATTGAAGGCAGGAGGAGAAGGGGACGACAGAGAATGAGATGGTTAGGTAGCATGACCGATTCAATGGACATAAATTTGAGCAGACTCTGGGAGACAGTGTAGGACAGGGAAGCCTGGCTTGCTGTAGTCCATGGGGTCACAAAGAGTTGGATACGATTGAGCGACTGGACTGAACTGGAGTCTTAGCAGTTGGACTTGGGGAGAAAGCAGACACGTCAAAAACCAACCATTGTTCTTGGCCTACTAGATCCTGAGCCTTCGTCTTACACAGTTACAGAAGTTACAAAGTGATGAACCAAGAAAAAACATGCTTTATTATATTAAATACAGTCTTGGGAGTCATTCTTCCAGAAGATACTTACTGTGTATCTAGTATGTGCTCAGCACTTTGTCTGGCATTTAGGGATCAAGTTTTTACATTCTTCTTTTTTTTGTTGTTGGGCTGGGTCTTAGTTTCTGCGTGAGAGCTTTCTCTAGTTGCAGAGAGCGTGGTTACTCTAGTTATGGTGCATGGGCTCCTCTTGTGGGCCACAGGCTCCAGGTGCATGGGTTTCAGTAGTTGCGACGCAGGGGCTCATTAGTTGTGGCTCATGGGCTCTCTAGCATGGGCTCAGCAGTTACGGCGCACAAGCTTGGATGCTCTGCGACATGTGGGATCTTCCCAGACCAGGGATTGAATCTGTGTCCCCTGCATTGGCAGGCGAAATCTTACCCAGTGTGCCAACAAGGAAGTCCTACATTCTGCCTCTTAGAGCATATTCTGTAGTAAGTAAACAGGTACATTTGTTTACTGCCTGTATTGGCTTTTAGATCATCCCCTGATTTTAGAAGTTTTGAGTACCCACCCATCAACCATCCCCAGAGTAAGCATTCAGCTGGATTACTGGTTCTTGCATAGGTAATTTTCATGACTTCTTAATTGGCTCACTGCCTCTGCAGTCTATCATACAGGCCACTGCTGGTTATTTTCCTGAAACAATTCACATCCCGTCACCTCAGAAACCCTCTGAGGTGACTTCTTGCCTTCCACAGTCAGCTCACGTTTTTTCACCCTCTCCCCACAGTGCATCCTCATACCATATACTGGTCTCTGTAACCCCACACATGCCCGGCACACTCACCTTGCATCCCCTGGGTCTTTGCTTCTGCTTCCCCTTGACTCTGGAAGACTTCAAATGCCCAGCCCTTCTTACTCTAGCTATAGAAATCCTATTTATCCTTCTGTTCTCACTCAGCTCAGAATGAAGTTTTCAAGTACTCTCATTCTGCCTTGGGGCTTCCCTAGTGGCTCAGCATTCAGGAATCTGCCTGCAATTCAGGAGACATGCGGGTTCGATCCCCAGGTTGGGAAGATCCCTTGGAGAAGGCAATGACAACCCACTCCAGTGTTCTTGCCTGGGAAATACCATGGACAGAAGAACATGGTGGGCTGCAGCCCACAGGACTGCAAAAGACCCAGACACGACTTAGCGGTTAAACAATGACATTCTGCCTTGTGTTGTGTTGCATGCTTTTGCCCCTCTAGATTCCATGCTCTTAGCACGGTGTTTTATGTGTGCTTGGGCAAGCATGTGTAAAGAAGAGATCTAGTCGATCAAGTTAACCATAAAACATTGTTGAACCATGAAACAACCTCCCCAGAACATTTTCTTTGAGGTCCCTGCCTTTATGGATACAAAGGTATGAGATACCAAGCATGAAAATAGACAAGATTGTAATTCTTAATTGTGATGATTGCTCAGAGAAAAAACGATAGAGAAGTTCAGCTTTGGATGGGACAGCCCAAGATCTTGAGGCTTAGAAGAGTCAGGGTGAGAGGAATGGCACACCTGCTGTCTCCGGGGCAGAGGAGAGGGATGCGGAATGGGCACAGGAGGTGTGAGGGCTCAGTCAAAAGGACCAGTTGTACTGGGGAATCATCAGGACCTCAGCAGATGAGGCCCATAGTTCACTTTTTAAAGAAGGAGATAACTTGCCCTGCTGCTGCCTAGCCAAAGAGGAATTAGATTCAAAATGTAGCTCTTTAAAGACTCTACTTGTAACAGGTCCAGAAAATGAACTTAGCCAGACTTTTAGATCTACTAAGAAATACAAGATATAAAGTATATCATGTAAATATATCTCCTATTTTTTATTTTGGTAATTTCTTTGGCTGATTCAGCCAAAACTGAGTTTCTCCCAGCTGAGCTTCCTGAAAGATCATTCGTGTGCCAAGCTATTTTGTATTTAGCAGTTCATAAAATTGTCTTTCTCCGTGTGTGGTTTTTTTTTTTAGGTTGAATGCAATTCTCGCCTGAATCCTGTAAATACAACTTTGCTCAAGGTAATGTGTTTCCTTTCCTCACTGCCAGCCATTAGTGAGTAAATTATATGTGGTTCAGATCACTTTATTTCTGGAATAGTTGCACAGAAACAAGGAAAACTTCTTTCCCTCATTCTCTTAAAAAAANTATAACATCATGTAATAACATGAATCTGTTACAACTCAGAACAAGGATTGCTTCTGAATGGGATCACCATCACCTGTACAAATCTTGTATCCTATAGAGCAGACTCCAGTTTCTGCAGCAGGTTTTATTGTCGTCATGCTAGAAGGCTGCAGATAACTGAGCAATGCCTGAACCCAGACCCGGAAGCTGCCTCGAGAACAAATGAGTCTCTCAAAGCAAGTCACTGTCTATAGCTATTACATAAAAATAGACTTTTAGATGTCTAAGATTTAATAAATAAATATTCCATTACACTATATATAATTTTACATGTTAACCCAAATTGTAAAACTTTAGTGTGGATAACCTATATGATGATCACTATCTGCTTACATTCACCTGGACTCATCCAACTGGCTATAACCCCCTCCTTGTGTTCAATTAATTCACCAGAGCAGCTCACAGAACATAGAAACATTTTATCTACTAGCTTCCAGGTTTATTATCAGTTGAGTTCAGTTACTCAGTTGTGTCTGACTCTTTGCAACCCCATGAACTGCAGCACCCCAGGCCTCCCTGTCTATCACCAACTCCCGGAGTCCACCCAAACCCATGTCCATTGAGTCAGTGATGCCNGTACTCTCATTCTGCCTTGGGGCTTCCCTAGTGGCTCAGCATTCAGGAATCTGCCTGCAATTCAGGAGACATGCGGGTTCGATCCCCAGGTTGGGAAGATCCCTTGGAGAAGGCAATGACAACCCACTCCAGTGTTCTTGCCTGGGAAATACCATGGACAGAAGAACATGGTGGGCTGCAGCCCACAGGACTGCAAAAGACCCAGACACGACTTAGCGGTTAAACAATGACATTCTGCCTTGTGTTGTGTTGCATGCTTTTGCCCCTCTAGATTCCATGCTCTTAGCACGGTGTTTTATGTGTGCTTGGGCAAGCATGTGTAAAGAAGAGATCTAGTGGATCAAGTTAACCATAAAACATTGTTGAACCATGAAACAACCTCCCCAGAACATTTTCTTTGAGGTCCCTGCCTTTATGGATACAAAGGTATGAGATACCAAGCATGAAAATAGACAAGATTGTAATTCTTAATTGTGATGATTGCTCAGAGAAAAAACGATAGAGAAGTTCAGCTTTGGATGGGACAGCCCAAGATCTTGAGGCTTAGAAGAGTCAGGGTGAGAGGAATGGCACACCTGCTGTCTCCGGGGCAGAGGAGAGGGATGCGGAATGGGCACAGGAGGTGTGAGGGCTCAGTCAAAAGGACCAGTTGTGCTGGGGAATCATCAGGACCTCAGCAGATGAGGCCCATAGTTCACTTTTTAAAGAAGGAGATAACTTGCCCTGCTGCTGCCTAGCCAAAGAGGAATTAGATTCAAAATGTAGCTCTTTAAAGACTCTACTTGTAACAGGTCCAGAAAATGAACTTAGCCAGACTTTTAGATCTACTAAGAAATACAAGATATAAAGTATATCATGTAAATATATCTCCTATTTTTTATTTTGGTAATTTCTTTGGCTGATTCAGCCAAAACTGAGTTTCTCCCAGCTGAGCTTCCTGAAAGATCATTCGTGTGCCAAGCTATTTTGTATTTAGCAGTTCATAAAATTGTCTTTCTCCGTGTGTGGTTTTTTTTTTTAGGTTGAATGCAATTCTCGCCTGAATCCTGTAAATACAACTTTGCTCAAGGTAATGTGTTTCCTTTCCTCACTGCCAGCCATTAGTGAGTAAATTATATGTGGTTCAGATCACTTTATTTCTGGAATAGTTGCACAGAAACAAGGAAAACTTCTTTCCCTCATTCTCTTAAAAAAATTTTTTTGTGTGTTTTTATTTTTTTACTTTACAATACTGTATTGGTTTTGCCATACATTGACATCAATCCACCACAGGTGTACATGAGTTCCCAATCCTGAACCCTCCTCCCACCTCCTTAAAAGAAATTATTTTCCTGAATATAGTCTCAGTATAGAAAATTGGAAAATAGAAAAAGAATGGAAACATAGAAAGAATAAAATAAAAGTACTCGTAATGCTGCCACCCTCAGGTCACCCGCTGGTGAGAACAGACGTATGCTGGTCTTTCTCCTGGGTGGCGAGGGGCTGTCCTGGTCCTTGTTGCGGTGCGTGGGCGTCTCCTGCTGTGCAGCTCAGGCTCCGGAGCGCACAGGCTTAGCCGTTGTGGTGCTCGGGTTTAGTTGCTCCGTGGTATGTGGGAGCCCAGCTCCCTGACCAGGGATCAAACCTTCATCCCCTGCATTAGGGCGGATTCTTAACCACTGGACCCCTGGGGAAGTCCCTCTCATTCATTTTTAAATCATTAAGATTATAGGCTATTTCTAGCCCTGTGTCTGTTTTCCTCAACTTATTGACATGTAAACAACTTCCTGTGTCATTGAAAACTTCATAAGCATTATTTAATGTTGTGAGATATTAGATAATGGATGGAAATTCTTCACAAGCTAAATTCCCTTGTATGGATAAGAAAGTTTTCCAGTAGCATTGTCACAATGAGGGTAGATTCGTTTTCTGGAGCCTGCAGTGGATTATTTAAGGGCCCGACCTCCTGGTCTGAATTTGGATTACAGTATATTTAAGTGCTAAACTTACGTTGCTTACTGCTGCTCTCTCAGCCTGAAAGACCTCTGCTTTCTTCCCTTTTTCTTTGAAGTGCAGTTAAAAGGAAAGTGCTGCCACTATAAGCAGCCCATAGTTCCTGGAAATAACGCTCTGATGTGACAAAACTCAGAGTGTTCTAGGGTCCAGGTGATTGATGAACTAGTCTAAAACATCAATGTTTTTTTCTTATAAGTATGTGGTTTCAGATTAGCCTTTCAATGCAAGTTTGAATCAGTTTTCGAAAAGTACAGAACCGAACTTAACAGTAGCCACAGGTGTGCTTATTTCTGGGCAAAAATGCCCATCCCACAGCAGCATGATGGAATTGATTCTTTGTTTGATAGGTATCCAGCTTGGAAATAGTCCTTCCCAGTACTGTCTCTACGTATGAGAACTGTTTTACGATTCTAACCAGATTTTGACTCCTAAACTTCTTGAAAATACAGCCTGGGCTAATTAGGTCTGTTTTATACTTAAATCAAGTTAAATGTTTGTTCCTGATCTTACACTTAGAATTTTCAGGGAACTGACTATTCCTTGTTAACCTCGGATTCCTGTGCCTCCTGTGGCATTCCCATCTGCAGAATAACAGTCTGCCCTCAAAGTTTTCATGTTAGTGAAGGTTTCATGAGGTTCATGTCTCTTTTCTAAAAAATGCCTGAATATGCTACTCTGTGAGTGTGGAATAATTAACAAGTAGAAGGAAGAAGCTGGCCTCGTGATTGGCCATTGCGCCCTAGAAGCAGCGTTCTCTGCAGATTGGCAGAGTATGCGTCTCCAGGGCTTGTTACAAATGCAAGTTCTTGAGCTCTGCTCCAAAGCTATTAAATTAGAATCCCTCAGGCAGGAACTCGGAGTTTTAATAAGCCCTCCTGGTTATTCCAATGCATGATAACAAAACCCCACTCTCGAATTTGGTGCAGATGACAGTGATCAAATGTGTAAAGATTTGTGAAGTGAGAGAGACGCTCATCACTTCCAACAGTGAAGTTAAAGTGGCTGACCAAGCAGGTTGGCTGAATTCAGCATCAGTGCCTGATTGTAGACCTCCCCTTAGTCATGAAGTCGAGACAGTGTAGAGTTGAGAGGGAACTTTTAAGAGTTTGGTGCCCTGAGAAGTAGGGGTCACACTGCTTAAGGACTCTGGAAGTAAATCCTCCAGGTAGAGGCAGAACCAAGGTAGTAAATGTTACTATCACCCGAATGGAAAATTCCTGACATGGACCTGAAAGCCGGGCCCTGCACTACTGATTAATAAACAGTGAATAATCTTTCAGAATTATGTCCAGAGTTATTGCTAGAGTTTAGGTCTGTGTATAATAAGAGCGCATTGAGGAGGACTTCCCTGGTGGCTCAGTGGTAAAGAATTTGCCTGCCAGTGAAGGGGATATGGTTCGATCCTTGACCTGAGAGGATCCCACATGCCATGGAGCAGCTGAGCAGCTAAGCACGTGTGCTGCAGCTACTGAGGCCCACAAAGCCTAGCACCCACGCTCCACAGCAGGTGAAGCCATTGCAGTGAGGGACCTGCGTTCCACAACTAGAGGGTCGCCCCCACTTTCTGCAACTAGAGAGAGCATGAGCGCAGCAGTGAAGACCCAGGGCAACCAGAAGTAAATTAATTAATTAAGAAACAAAAAGACTGCATTGAGAAGATGGACACTAGGGTGCAGTTAAACATTAAGGAACCTAAAATTTGATTCTGTCCTTGTTTGACAGGACCCTGGATATTCAGAGCATTTCCCTTAAGTGTATTCAAGTCTCAGCTGACTTACATGTTTTTCCCTTCTAGATGGCAGACTGTGGTGGACTACCCCAAGTAGTTCAGGTAAGGAGACTTTTTTTAAAAAGCACCAATTTGATTTCAGCTCTCTGTCCATGCAAAGATTAATAGCTTCTTCTTTTGCCTCCCTAGCCTGGGAAGCTCACCGAGGCCTTCAAGTACTTTTTGCAGGGAATGGGCTACAGTGAGTAGTACATAACTTTCTATTCTAACCAAGATTTATTGATAAATGGGGTCATTTTGGCATCTTAGGAGCACTCAGTTCTCAGGGCATAACGACCTCTGTGCTAGCCAGGCTGAAGTAGAAACCAAAATTTTTTATGAAAGATTCTTCTGTGCATATATACAAAGATGAGCTAATGCTTACTGAGCATTTACTTTGTGCCAGGCACTCTGTATTCTTAACCTTAAGAGGTAAGTTCTGCTATTAGTCCCATTTTACAGAAGAGGAAATTGAGGCTTAGAGGCTAAGCATGTTTTTCAGGATAACAGTTCAGCTGCAGAGCCATGATTCAGTCTAACTCCAGAGTCCACATGTTCAACCACCGAAGCGTTGGTAGTCCTGGCTGTGAATCTGAGGTTGTTACTTGCATTTGAACTTAGCTGGTTAATGATTCCTGGTCTAGAGAAACAAGTTAAATCAGTGAAGTCTGCTCCCCACAGGAGACAAACTTGCAGAGTGTTTCAGAGTGAATCCAAGGATGTGTTGTATCATGTGCCACTGTCCTGGTCTCTTGTATTGTGAGACCCCTGAGCTTTCTCATTTGTCCCAGGATGTCCTCACTGGCTCCTTTCTTGGAGTTTTAAAAAGGAAAACCCTTCTACTCAGGTACAGAGCTCTGTATCCAGTGGGGTGATTTTTCTCCTGTCCTTAGTGTCAGTGTGATTAATGACCCCTGGGCAGCTGCTCTGGGCAGCAGCTGGACCCCTGGGTACAGCCCTGTACCTGGCAGGCAGCCCGTGTATGTGTCGTCTGGAGTGGCCGTGTCATCCCCGTCTGTGAGCCACTACCAACCGAGCCCACAACCCTGTCCCTCTGGCGCGCTGGGAGGAGTGGAAGTCCCTCTCCTTTCCTAGGAAGCAGTTCATTATCCAGGCAGGTTGGCTGTTTATAGTGGAGGGAAAAGCAGTTGCCTTTGACTAGTTGAGAGAAGTACCATCCGAGATGTTATTGAAGCATCAGTTAGCCTTCCCTCCTTTCTGGAACCTTAGAATAAAACTTTGCCCCTGGCTTAGTTTGTTCTGTCAGTGTCTGCCAGCTAGCCAAGTTTACCACTTGGCACTCTCAGGTCACTAACCTGCCTTTTCCTGTGTCCATCCTGCTTCCAGTCCCGTACGTGCAGCTCAGTCACCTGAGCACCGAGTCAGGTACCTCCCTCTGTGCTGGCCCCGCCCCTGCCTCCCAGCGATGCTCTCCTGGCTGCACTGGCTGTCCGCAGCATGTCCGTGGTTTCCCTGTGCAGTGAGAGCCCGATAGAACGCGGCTCATTGCGCCAAGAGAGTTAGCCTGCCAGTCCAGCCCTGGGCCCCCAGGAGTAAAGGGGTGGGTTGTAACAGCCAGGGTCACAGCAGCAGCTGAAACTTAATAGGGGGCCCTTCTTCCATCACCACCACCTACTGAGAGATCCTTGAGTTAACAACTCCCAGACACAGGGTTCTCAATTATGAGGGTTGGAGCCTATGCCCAGAGAATGCAGGTACTGGCATCTTCTGACCCCAGCATTGAAATGACAGCTGGAGGAGTGGCTCGTGTCTTAGAAAGACAGGCAGGGAGGTAGGCCAGGTTAGGCCCTTTCCTGGCCAAGCTGGAAGGACCTTACAGCCAGAGCAGTGGCACAACAGAAGTCTGACTTAAATAGACCTCCAGTGCGCTTTCTCGCAGTCAGCCTGCGCCTCGGTGCCTGTGCAGAGGCCCACTCCAGGCCGCCCTGCCCTCCCTGCCCCTCACCTGCCTACATGTCTCCTCCCCAGGTAGCAAGGGTCGCCTGTGGACACGGATGGTAGTCCTGTTGTATCGGGCTTGCACTGTGTGTGTGAAACACCTTCGTACTTGTGTGGTGTGGTTTGTCTTTCTTTGGTTTAGTCTTGCATGCGTCACAGGTTTGGGTTACCTGTTTGGGTTCCCAAAGCCTTCTTCCTAATCACTGTATGGATGGCATGGGCATAGCTAAGAGGTTATACTCTGGACTTAGTTCACCATTGTTCTGCTGTAGACTAGAACCAGCTGAGACTTCAGCCGGATCCAGAGGATTAAAGCAGCCTTGCCTAGAGCCCCTCACCTAGAACAAAGTTGGATGGCTGTGGCTCGTCCTGGTGTCACCTTAGATGACGGGTTGGGAAAGCTACATGTAAAGCCTTTGGTGGAACTTCTAGATTAGCTGAGCTTAACCACAGCTCTTGCCTCTAGTCCTCTCCGTTCTCTCTTACAGTCCCATCTGCCAGCATGACCCGGCTCGCCCGATCCCGAACCCACTCCACCTCAAGTAGCATCGGCTCTGGAGAAAGTGCCTTCAGCCGATCTGTTGCCAGCAATCAGTCAGATGGAACTCAAGAATCCTCTGAGTCCCCTGATGTTCTGGACAGACACCAGACCATGGAAGTGTCCTGCTAAGCAAATGCTCCTCCCCAGGACCATCCAAGTCCATCCTTCTTCAAACAGCCACTCCATAATATAACACTTCATCCAGCAATCTGGCATCTATCTTTAACTCCTGCATGGCCACTGACTCTCTCTTTCTGGTATCCTGGATTTATCATCCTCTCTGCCTGCCCACCCTCCTTTTTGTATGTACCAAGAATCACTTCCATGTCATTTCTGTAACATTCCAACCTCTTTAGCTGATCAGATCTCCATATCTGCTCTTACCAGCCTTTCCCTGTGCTTTCCCAACTATGTATCTAAGATTCTTTGATTCCTGACGTATGTGTGTGAGCACGCGTGTCTGTGTTTGTGTGTGCATAGTTTTGTGATTTTAGACATGCTTTCTTGTAGAGCTTCTGCAGACAAAAACAAAAAAAGGGATTCTTTTTTTTGCATTTTCAGTGGTGTTTTTAGGAGAAATATGCAGAACAGGTTTCTAGGTTTCTAGGTAGGCCGTTACATTCTCTTTTGGTTCCTCTCTGATGGTCAAGATTTGTGAAGTGACTTCAGGAGAGAGGAGATCTGATGAAGGTGGAAGATCATAACTCCTGTTTGGATTGTTGATTGTGACCAATAGAAGGGAACCTGTTACATAGAAAAGCAGGCCAGACGGCCAGCCACCTTCTCCTGTGCAGTTGAATTCATGTATCCTATAAATGAAAGGAAGGGATATGTTCTCTTAGAAGCCCATGAATGATGACATTCTGATGCAGTGTGGCATTTTTCTGAAGGAATGAGTGTGGCTTAATTATTGGACTCTCTTAGCACAGGAAGGTGGAAAACAAATTCCAGGCCTCTGCTCTGTCAGAGCAAAATTGATGTCTCTGCAGTGTCTGATGCCACACACCAGACATCGGAAGGAGGCGCCTCCCAGGAGAAGCACTCTCCATCTCTCCATCCCCGCAGAAGGGAGAAGTCTAGCCTGAAAATTATATAGATGTTGAGGAAATGGCTGGAGAGAGAGGAACAGACATTAACACAATATGATGCTTTATAAGTATAACCTTGATTTCAGAAGACTTAATGGAGCCTAAATGAAAGATAGAACCTATTTCTCAGAAAGTTAATCCTGTGAACTCCCTCTTCTAAGAGGGAAGGGACCATAAGGGCACCCCGACCAGGTAGAATTGTGTTAGTCCGCTGCTCTGTGAGGGGGTCATAGCCACCCAGAGAATGTCTCCAGGAGGAGTGTGAAAACAGTTGCCACCCAGGAAGGGTCCCGCTTTGACGCACAGAGATGTCAGCTCAGAGTTACACAATTTCAGTCCTAGGAAGGGGCTTTTCAGACGTAGCATTCGCTTTCTGCTCAGATAGGGAATGCATCACTCTGCCGGAGTACGACTTTTTACAGATGACGAAATAAAGCTGTATATGTCTCATTGTTACTCAGTGGCTGGTGTGACTTCTCTCAAGCCACTTCCTGGGGCTCTGGTGGGGACTGCACATGGGCTTCATACTGGGTCACATACCTGATGATTATCCACCCAGTGACACCATCCATTTAAAGTGAGGAAACCAAGTCCCAGGATTAATCATTTGCCCAAGATCATCATGCCAGTAATTCAGCCGGGATTGAACCCTGAGTCCACCTGACACACCTGTATTCCCCTCAGATGAAAAACCATGAGAAGCTTGATGGCTGGTTTGTGATGGAGGAGCTGGTGAGGTCTCAGGAAAGCATTCAGCCTCTCAGCTCAGCCCTTGCACTGTTGCCACATCTCCCCCTCGTGCAGTAATCCGCAGCTGCCTGCCAGGGCTTCACCAACAGACCAGACTGTGTTTCTCCAAAAGGGGCTCTTTGTACCCTGCCCCCCAAGAATAATTCCAGGGGGGTGGCCATCCTAGATAAGTTCCGAATGATCCAGGGGCTGCGGCTACCAGTATACCCAGGTTGCAGTGTCTGTGGGAGGTACTTGTAAAATGACTCCACCCTGCCTCTCCTAGTAGAGGACAGGAAACCAGTGCCCATGGGCAGATCAGGTGTCCACGCTGAGTTCCAGACAAAACCGTCCAGCACGGAGTTCCAGAGCTGCAGGTGGTCTGATGGCCAGGGCTGCTCTGAGGACCCACCCCGCTCTGGCCATCTTGGCTGCACAGCACGGATGGTTGCCTCTTTCCCAGCTTGGCTTTGTGCCTGGAGTCAGGCCCCAACTGACTACACCCAGCTGGTCCTTACGATACTCATCCTCTTCTCATTTTCATTTTCTTTCTTCCTATTCAATATTAAAGAGGTTGGAGCGCCTACTTTGTGAGAGGTAAGGAAGTGGCCAGGTAGACACTACACACGATGACGGTGTTAAGCTTTTCCGTGTAAATATTCTCACCCAGTTCTTGTGGCAGCTCTGCGAAGAGGGCAGTGTGTTTTAGAAAGAACAATTGAGGAAAGTTAAGTGATGTTGCCAGAGACACCTACTTGACAAGGTTCCTAGTTCTTCCAGAATCAATACATTTTCATTGCATTTTATTAAGTCTTTTATCGAGCACTCACTACAGATTGAGCCCTTTCATCTTCTTGCGTGTCCCTCCTCTATCTAGGAAGGTAGACCTATTCCAGTTTTATGGATGAGAAGACAGGCCCAGAGGTAACTAACTTAAAAATAGTCAAGAAACAATAGAGCAGCACATCTAGGCTTTAAACCCTCTCATTTTCAGGTACCTCCCTGCGTGGAATGGGAGGGCAATGGTGGGAATATTTTGAGACCAGAGATGTCATTCCCTACTTGGTTCCTTGCTCATGTACTGCTCCTTAAGGCCAGTGTGAAAGGCTGTTTGTCAGATGGAAAGATGGACAGCGCAGTGGTGTGGAGGCAAGAGCAGGTGGTTGGGACTGCGATCAGGTCCCTCCCAGCCACAGGCCACATCCTTGAGGGGTCGTCACCCACTGTAGCATGCTGGTTAGAACTTTCTTAAAGAGGAGGCACTTCCACTCTGGCCCTCCACTCTCCACATCACGTGCCTCAGAGGAGTTAAATCTCAAGCTTTCCCCAGGAGAATGGGAGACCGTGTGAATCCACGTATGGCAAGGCCCCAAAACAGGCTGCATTGTCTGTGAAATGACAGTTTTGCATTCAAAGCATCTGTCTCCAGGATTGCTAAGCCCCCTAAAGAGGAGATAATGAGTGGGTATGATTATTTAGATGCTAATGAGCTGAGGTTTTTATTTAAATTGATTTAAATGTTAATAACTGATTTAAGCACACCAATCAGAGACTATTCTATCAGAGATTCTTCATCCTAGCGGAGTGAGTCTCAAGGTTAGGGAATGCATCAAGGATCACCTGGAGGGCTTGTGAAGACAGGTTGCTGGCCCTCCATCATGGAGTTTCTGTTTGGGTAAACCTAAGATGGGCCCTGAGAATCCTCCCTGTCTTCCCTGGTGGCTCAGGTGGTAAAACGTCTATCTGCAATGCTGGAGACCCGGGTTCGATCCCTGGGTTGGGAAGATACTCTGGAGAAGGAAATGGCAACCCACTCCAGTACTCTTGCCTGGAAAATCCCATGGACAGAGGAGCCTGGTAGGCTACAGTCCATGGAGTTGCAAAGAGTTGGACACAACTGAGCTACTTTACTTTGAAGATGGGCCCTGAGAATCTTCCTATGAAACGAAGTCCCAGATGATACTGGGGCTGCTGGCCTAGGGACCACACTTGAACCACTGTCCAGGTCCTGCTGCACACAGTGTGGCTCCCAGATGGTCAGCATGGTTTTATCCACTGGGATTTGTTAGCAATGCAGAATCTTGAGCCACACCCAGACTCACAGAACCAGAATCTACTGTTAACAAGATCCCCAGGGGCTTCCTAGACAGTAAATTTTGGGACACCTCCCTTCTTGGCAATGCTTCCCGTACTTGCCAGCCAGAGGAATCTCTTGGAGTGGTGAAGATTCAGTCTGTGGGCTGCTCCTCTGCTGACTTGGATTCAGAAGATGTGGGAGGGTCTCAGGGATCTGAGACTATCAGGCCCTCAGGTGAGGGTGGTGGTCAGGGAAGCCTGGCTACCAATTTATCTTGGGTCTGTCTGCCTCAGAGCAGACCCAAACCCAGAGCCAAAAGAGAAACCTCTCCCTCCAGGATCGTGACGCGGCAGCTGCTTCTCCCCCACAAACAGGAACTTGGGGAAGGTGGCTCCTTGATGGTCTGTGATGCCGTCAGAGGAAGCGGGTGGTTGTGAGAGCCACAGAGCCTGCAGATGTGAGCCGGGAGCCCCAAGGACCCTGCAGCAGAGCTCAGAGTTGCGGGTCCTGCTTCCCCGTCTGGCTGTACTTGACAGGACCACCTCGTCAGAGGTCTCTGAGGAGCACAGGGCTCCTGTCCCATCCCCAGGGGATGGGACCGCTACCACAGGCAGATGCCGAGCTCCCCAAAGCTCCCTGAGGACTCTCACAGGCCAAGAGGTTTCTGGGTAGCCTAGAACTAAGGACATTGGCAGACTTCCAGAAGACTTTGCACCCCACTGAGAGCTCCAACCTCTTCAGCTAAAGCATGCGTCTTAGCTGGGCCCCCACCCCAAGACTCTGATGACAGGAAACCAGTAAGTATGCTTGTTTTTGTTTTCTGATGGCCTTGGGACTGTGAGGAAGGATGGTCCCCTGAAGACGGAGTGGGCTATACAGTTGGGAAATAAGCTCAAGGGGAAGGGGAGTTGGTTCTGCTGAGGCTGTGAGAAACAGCTTCTGAGGGTCCTCCTCTCCCCCTTTGCTGTTCCCTCCAGCTGCTTTTCATGCCCATTCTGGTCCCATCTCAGTTCCCAACTTGTGTGACTCGGGGACCCTCTCTGAGCGATAGCTGTATGCTGTCAGTGGATACAAGGAGTCTAGATTATAACCTCTGAAGACACGTTCAGTGCTGGAGTCTACAGTTCCTCTCAAAAAGGTCTTCAGCTGATCTTTCTCAGCTAAAAGGGAGGGCAGGGGTTCTCCCGTTAGCTCAATCCAAATCTGACTTACCTCCACCACTGAAAAATTATCTTCAGAAGCACAAACACACAGAAGACTCAGATTTTAGACCCAGGTCTGCACTAACCAGCTACCAACAGAGCGCAAGGTCACTTGGGCCCTGGTCATTGTTTAGAATGGTATTCAAACCCTGGGATCTCTCAAAAGGTCAAGTGCGATGATCAAAACAATATGGGCGGTGTGCTGACCTCAGCTGTCTTTAACTCTTCCGCCCATGCCTGGGCCCCTGCAAAGTGCCTAACATGAGTAAATTGTTCAGATACTTACACAGTTATTAGATTCTTCTCTAAGTTTGGGCCAATACCACCTCCTCCTCCTAGGTCTGCCCACCCACGATCTTCATTTTGTCCCCAGAAGTCTTCCCGACCTTGACCTGAGCAGGTGAAGGGAGCTGGCAGAGTGCTAGGGGCTGGCAGCCTGAGTGCAGGGTTCTGCCTCCTGTGGGCCCAGCCCCCACCTCTATCTACCTGCAGCGGGAAGAAGCCTCTGGGTTTAGTGTGGTTGGTAACTGTGGTGACTTTGTCTTGCTCAAGGAGGAGAAAGCAACCTTCACTGAGCACACTCTCCCTGCCAGGCTCCTCAGCTTCTCACAACCCGTGGTGTCAGTATTATTCCCAGATTCACACATGAGACTCAGAGAATCTCTGTTGCGTGCTTTGCCTGAGGTCATACAGCTTGAGTTTGGTTGGTCTGAATTAAACCCTCGCGCTAGCCAGTGCATGATCTGTCCCAGGGGTTTTCTGGACCCATGTCTGTACCTCATACCCAAGGGAAGGAAAGGCTGGGACCAGCAGGACTGTTGAAAACCTGACCATGAAAAGCTGCCTTGACCTTGAGGGAAGCAGAGACCCCAGGAGGCAGCAGCACCGGCTTGGGCTGCCAAGGTTTCAGGATTTCCAAGTCTGAGCAGGAAGTGGCTGCCAGGAGCCATGCCCTAAGGGTGGGCCTGAGCTCCCCCAGGAGGAAGAGCAAACAGATCCTGTTTTCCCCGTGTCGATGGCATGAGATGGCAGATGGTTTCACAGATAAATGTTCTAACCTCTAAGGCAGGACCTTTACTCCTCAGACAGGATGGCTGGTGAGGCCCCGGGAGCCCCTCCATGATCATGGCGAGCAGCTAGATGTTCAAAGGCAGGATGGAGCCTGCCATGTCCCCACACTGGTGTTAATTGTGTCCTGTCTGTAAGGAAAAGACTGAAACTGTCTCAAAGAATGAAACCACCTTCCTGCAACACCTTAATAATATATTGTTTGAAAAAATCAGCATTACCATGGAAACGAGAATTTAAATTATTCTAAGGATAATGGGCAAGATCCCCTGGAGAAGGAAATGGCTACCCACCCCAGTGTTTTTGCCTGGAGAATCCCATGGACAAGGGAGCCTGGCAGGCTACAGCCCATGGGGTTGCAAGAGTTGGGCACAGCTTAGAGATTAAACAATAACAAACTAGGATGTGACACCTGTCCAAAGAGCTTATAATCACTCCATCCATTTAGGTAATGTGCATCAAGTGCCATCTGTGGGTGAAAATGCCGAGGAAATGGGCAAACAGAGAGGTCCTTGTTCACAGCATGCTATGAAATCATGACTGGTTAAACAAGTACCCCAGTACATGAATAATTAAAAATTGGGAAGAGCACAACAGGGAGCTGAGAGGGACATGAGGGAAGGTCCCCAGAAACAGCCTCTGGTGAAGTGACATTCAGGGTGTGAGAAAGGAAAAGCAGGCGCTGGCCTGCCTCTTCACATGAGTTATCTCTCAGGCCCGTATGGCGGGTGTCGTTATCCCCTTTTTCAAATGAGGAAATGGAGGCAGAGAGGGAAATGGTTCAACAACCAATCCTGTAAAGACTTGCAAGTCATCACTGTGTCATGCAGTCTCCCAGCATCCTACTTTGCCCTGTGACTAGTCGCAGTGTGCTCAGTGTCACCGTAGCTTGCGAGACACACCAGCCTCCAAGCCCCCTCAGATCCCCCTTGCCCACCTAGCCATGGGTCCCGGTGTGCCTGGGATGGATGAATTCTGTCCTGTCATTGGCCCTTGCCCCCCCAGGTGACAGAATGTGATCCCAGGTCAGGCAGTGGTTCTGAGGAACCATGGCAATGAGCAGCTAGGGCTGGGGGATTCAGGGAAAACTTCCTGGGGAGAGTGGGATACAGGCAGGCCGGAAATGGGAAAAGGGTCTTCCAGCCAGTGGGAGGGGACTTGANCACTTTCTGCCGTAAGGGTGATGTCATTTGCGTATCTGAAGTTATTGATGTTTCTCCCAGCAGTCTTGATTCCAGCTTGTGCCTTATTCAGTCCAGCATTTCTCATGATGTACTCTGCATGTAAGTTAAATAAGCAGGGTGACAATATACAGCCTTGACTTACTCCTTTACCGACTTGGAAGCAGTCTCCTGTTCCCTGTCCAATTCTAACTGTTGCTTCCTGATCGGCATACAGAATGGGAAATCACTTCAGCATTCTTGCCTTGAGAACCCCATGAACAGTAAGAAAAGGTTATCCATTGAAATAACAGAGTTCACAAAATTTTTGCCATGCTTAGATTAAAAGAATGTTCCTGCTGCCACAGAATGACTAACATTTCAACAATTTTAACAATTTGTGATAACTACATTTCTTATTTTTCTGTCCTATAGTTCAAATGACAAGGAGTAGCCTTGCTTAAGTTCTGCATATTTAGATATCTCTCTATGACTGGTTATTTCATGTTCACCACTGACAGAATTTGATTATAATGGAGACTACAAATAATTAGAATAAAATAAAACAAATTATTTTTACTGTTACAAATAGTTGTGAAGGTTGGGGTGATGCTCTAAAAGAGGATACTTTTTATTCTTTTTCATTGTTTGGAATTATTTCTCATGGGCAGCAATAGTATCCAAATTAGGAGCCAATGATGGAAACCTACATGCCAGGTCATCTGTTAACACTCAATCCCCTCCTTCTCAATTCCTATCATATGAAAATTAAGATCAGTAAGATTTGGTGTGCT
This sequence comes from Neotragus pygmaeus, assembly GCA_006410875.1. NCBI lineage: Eukaryota > Metazoa > Chordata > Mammalia > Artiodactyla > Bovidae > Neotragus > Neotragus pygmaeus. The sequence goes on along the minus strand of SJYV01016939.1, from coordinate 284,782 downwards.
TATGATAAAAAGTTGCTTGTGTAGGTATTCAGTCAGTTCAGTCACTCAGTTGACTGTGACACCATAGACTGCAGCACTTCAGGCCTCCCTGTCCATCACCAACTCCTGGAGCTTACTTAAACTCATGTCCATCGAGTCAGTGATGCCATCTAACCATCTCATCCTCTGTTGTCCCCTTCTCCTCCTACCTTCAATCTTTCCCAGCATCAGGGTCTNAAGGAGGAGAAAGCAACCTTCACTGAGCACACTCTCCCTGCCAGGCTCCTCAGCTTCTCACAACCCGTGGTGTCAGTATTATTCCCAGATTCACACATGAGACTCAGAGAATCTCTGTTGCGTGCTTTGCCTGAGGTCATACAGCTTGAGTTTGGTTGGTCTGAATTAAACCCTCGCGCTAGCCAGTGCATGATCTGTCCCAGGGGTTTTCTGGACCCATGTCTGTACCTCATACCCAAGGGAAGGAAAGGCTGGGACCAGCAGGACTGTTGAAAACCTGACCATGAAAAGCTGCCTTGACCTTGAGGGAAGCAGAGACCCCAGGAGGCAGCAGCACCGGCTTGGGCTGCCAAGGTTTCAGGATTTCCAAGTCTGAGCAGGAAGTGGCTGCCAGGAGCCATGCCCTAAGGGTGGGCCTGAGCTCCCCCAGGAGGAAGAGCAAACAGATCCTGTTTTCCCCGTGTCGATGGCATGAGATGGCAGATGGTTTCACAGATAAATGTTCTAACCTCTAAGGCAGGACCTTTACTCCTCAGACAGGATGGCTGGTGAGGCCCCGGGAGCCCCTCCATGATCATGGCGAGCAGCTAGATGTTCAAAGGCAGGATGGAGCCTGCCATGTCCCCACACTGGTGTTAATTGTGTCCTGTCTGTAAGGAAAAGACTGAAACTGTCTCAAAGAATGAAACCACCTTCCTGCAACACCTTAATAATATATTGTTTGAAAAAATCAGCATTACCATGGAAACGAGAATTTAAATTATTCTAAGGATAATGGGCAAGATCCCCTGGAGAAGGAAATGGCTACCCACCCCAGTGTTTTTGCCTGGAGAATCCCATGGACAAGGGAGCCTGGCAGGCTACAGCCCATGGGGTTGCAAGAGTTGGGCACAGCTTAGAGATTAAACAATAACAAACTAGGATGTGACACCTGTCCAAAGAGCTTATAATCACTCCATCCATTTAGGTAATGTGCATCAAGTGCCATCTGTGGGTGAAAATGCTGAGGAAATGGGCAAACAGAGAGGTCCTTGTTCACAGCATGCTATGAAATCATGACTGGTTAAACAAGTACCCCAGTACATGAATAATTAAAAATTGGGAAGAGCACAACAGGGAGCTGAGAGGGACATGAGGGAAGGTCCCCAGAAACAGCCTCTGGTGAAGTGACATTCAGGGTGTGAGAAAGGAAAAGCAGGCGCTGGCCTGCCTCTTCACATGAGTTATCTCTCAGGCCCGTATGGCGGGTGTCGTTATCCCCTTTTTCAAATGAGGAAATGGAGGCAGAGAGGGAAATGGTTCAACAACCAATCCTGTAAAGACTTGCAAGTCATCACTGTGTCATGCAGTCTCCCAGCATCCTACTTTGCCCTGTGACTAGTCGCAGTGTGCTCAGTGTCACCGTAGCTTGCGAGACACACCAGCCTCCAAGCCCCCTCAGATCCCCCTTGCCCACCTAGCCATGGGTCCCGGTGTGCCTGGGATGGATGAACTCTGTCCTGTCATTGGCCCTTGCCCCCCCAGGTGACAGAATGTGATCCCAGGTCAGGCAGTGGTTCTGAGGAACCATGGCAATGAGCAGCTAGGGCTGGGGGATTCAGGGAAAACTTCCTGGGGAGAGTGGGATACAGGCAGGCCGGAAATGGGAAAAGGGTCTTCCAGCCAGTGGGAGGGGACTTGACACAGGGAAAGGCCCAGAAACATTGAATGGAGCATGGCTGCGGCGTAGAAAAGATGGGATGGAAAGAAAACAAGGTCCGGTTTGCAGAAAGCCTTCAGGGGCTGGTGGGGAGGGGCTGGAGCCTGACGGGAGGGACCTCATTCCCTTGTGTTGGCCAGGAGGTCAGCAGGGCTGAGCTGGGGCAGGGCCGGCTGGAGGGAAGGGCGGGCTGGAGGGAGGGGTGGGCAGGAGCGGGAGGAGGCAGGGGTCTGGGCACCAGGCTTGGGGAGCCATGGCGCATCCCCATCACGGCATCTCTTTCAGGTTTCTCTTGGCGATGTGCTCCTGAGTGTTCTGAGGAACGATGGGAAGTCAGCCCAGCAGGGGGAAAGCCCTTCCAAGTCCAAGCTTCAGCCCCTGTGTGCAAGGCCAGGATCCTGAGCTCTTGCAAGCAGGTAGGCCGTGGGCTCCAGGACAGCCAGCGCCTTTCTGACCAGCCACTGCAACACAGCTTTAAGTATAAACACAGCTTCAAGCGTTCGCCTCCCCGTGAACCCCACAGCCAGGGTCCCTGCTCTCGCGGAGCGTACATATTAGTGGTCAGAACATTAAACCAGATAAACTAGACTGTATGAGAGGGTGACAGGAGCGAACTGGAGGGTGCAGTGGGCCCCAGGCGCCTCCCACGGCTTCCCTTCTCCTAACTCAGCTTATCCAGAGGCTGAGCTGCAGCTCTCAGAGCAGCCCACTTCCACTGCTCTCCAAAGCTGCACCATCCATTACCACAGCCACTAACATTATATTGCTATTTCAGTTTAGACTGAAATTAATGAAAATCAAAGATTCAGCTCCCCAGTCACACCAATCTTATTTTAAGTGCTCACCAGCCATATGTAGCTAGTAGCTACCTTATTGGACAACACAATTATAGAACATTTCCATCAGCACAGAAAGTTCTGCTGGATGGTGATGCTGTTATCCTGAAGGTGCTATGAAATACTTGAAGCAAAATAGAGCTATGATGCCTGGAAAAATGAGTGCATATAAGGCATAGGCTAAACCTAATCATTGTGGTTTTCTAAGGCAGTCCTGACTAAAAATGTCTCTTTTTATGATGATTCAGTTCAGTTCAGTTGCTTAGTCGTGTCCTACTCTGCAGCCCCATGGACTGCAGCATGCCAGGCTTCCCTGTCCATCACCAACTCCCAGGGCTTGCTCAAACTCATGTCCATCGAGTTGGTGATGCCATCCAACCATCCAATCCTCTGTCATCCCCTTCTCCTCCCATCTTGAGACTTTCCCGGCATCAGGGTCTTTTCCAATGAGTCAGATGATTAAGATGATTAGGCCATCAGAATATCCTGCAGTATCTAATACTTTGATGTTAAAACTATAGCCCCAGTTTTTTTTTTGTTCCCTAAAACAGCCCACAAATCCTGTCTAACATCACTTTCTGATTTGGGGTTTCGATAATGCATTTGTCAGCGGCCCCCAGAGAGAGAGAGAACTAGTAGAGTATGTGTGTGCACACGTGTAAGAGAGAATTTAAGAAGTTGGCCCACGTAGTTGTGGAGTGGCCAGTCTGAAGTCTGCAAGGCAGGTTAGCAGGCTGGAGACCAGGGAGGATCTGATGCTGCTGAATTCCAGAGTGGAGCCTGGAGGCAGGATTCTCTCTTCTTCGAAGGGCTTCTCTCAGTCTTCAACTGACTGGAGAAGATCCACTCACCTTGTGGAGAGTAATTCAAAACCTACTGATTTAAATCATTGGAAAAGCTCCCGATGCTGGGAAAGATTGAAAGCAAAGGGAGAACTGGGTGGTTGAAGATGAGATGGTTAGAGAGCATCACTGACTCGATGGCCATGAAGCTGAGCAAACTCCAGGGAGGACAAAGAGGCCTGGCATGCTACACTCCACAGTGTTGCAAAGAGTTGGACACAACTTAATGACTAAACAACAGCTGACTTAAATGTTAATCTCCTCTAAGAAAACAGCAGCATGGCAGCGTCTAGACTACTATTTGACCCAGTATCTGAGTACTGTGGGCTAGCCACTCTGACACACAAAAGTAACCATCACAGATAACAAGATTACTCTAAACCATCAGCACTTTTAGGAGGAAGGACATAGCCGCACAGTTAAACAGAAGTGGGAGAGTGCAGAGCCACATTCTGGATGTCTGTGTTTGGCAGGTGTTGCCCCCAATCTGAAAAGTCCTCTACTTTGGCGGGGACGTCCTTTCCACTTCTCTGGCCCCATCGCCAATATCCTCCTTTCTTTTTTTTTTTTTTTTTTTATTATTTGTTTTCTTTTTTGGCCACACCGCAAAGCATGCAGGATCATAGTTCCCCGACCACGGATCAAACCCATGCCCCCTGCAGTAGAAGTCAGCAGTCCTAACCATTGGACCCCCAGGGAAGGCCCAGTATCCTCCCTTCTTTAATACCAGCCTCCCCCAGATCCCAGACCCAGGTGTAATTGACACCTGGACCCTGCAGACACCTGGTGGGCAGGCAGCTGCCTCCCCTTTGCCACTCACTGTGCACCCAGAGTCTGGGCCCTGCAGGAAGAGATCTGGAAACCACACAGACCTCCACCTTATTTCCTCTGAATCAAGCTACAGGCAGTGCCCCCAAGGCAGCTCTGACTCACGGCGAGGCAGCTGAGAGGGGTGACCCCCAGCAGGTGTCCTGGGGCCCTCCCTGCCTGTGGGAACAGAGGGGAAGTGGGTACCCCCCTCTCCCAGGGTCTCCAGGGGAAGTACGGGCCACAGCTGTGAACAAAGCAGGCATAGACCCTGAGACAGAAGCTAAAGCAACCATCAGTTACAATTGTGTTAGATTTCGGTGACAGTTTTAAGGGTCTCTGATTCAGTGTGGGCTGAGGGGCTCGTCAGGGAGGGGACATTTCATTTAGTCCATGGAGTGAAGGATGAAGATGACTCAGCCACTGGAGGGGACCCGGCAGGGGGCAGCATGTGCAACTCAGTGGCTCCTGGAGATGCAAAGCCAGGGCTCCAGAAGGGAGAGGAGCCCTTCTGGCCACCTGCTTCCATTCTTGTCCCAGGACACCCTCCCCAGACTTACTCGCATCGTGTATTCGAGCATTAGGCATTCCCCTGCCCCGTGGGATGGCCAGGCCCCAGGGTCTGAGGACTCTAGTCTGGGGTCAACAAGGGGATCTCCATGTGGATCTGGGAGAACATGCAGGAACTGGTCCATTTCCAGAATCTCAGTCTCACTCTGTCCATGTCCCGGAGGCCCTCAGCCCCCATAAAGAGTCCAGCTCTGTGTCTGCCCCGCCCCATCCCCTGGGTCCTTGTCTGTCCTCTTCTCTCTCTCCCTCACTTCCTGGGGCCCCAGCTCTGTCTAGAGGGCCTCACAGAGGCCTCTCAGGCCTTGAGGAGCATCTATGAGTTACATGAACCTTTCTTTCTGGCCAGGACTGCTTCTCATAGCTTGATGCAGAGGCCCCTACTGAGATGGGATGAGGTGGAAGGGGAGGGGGCCACTGGGGTGTGGGTGAAGGGTGCTCAGTAGGATGGGATTTTTCAGTAAAAGTGGGCCTGGACAGGCATCAGGAGGTCTAGTTAGATGGGACAGGCTGGTGTCCAGTGGGGTGAGGGGATGAACATCCTGTGCTAAAGATAGCTGTTTGCCTCCTACTCTCCAACTTCAAGATTAGGCCTCAAGCCCACTGTGTTCTCAGGACCAGTCCTGGTGGGGTGGGGTAGGGGTGGGGGTGGTTTGGCTTCCTCTGCCTCTGTGACTCCCTCTTTGAACGTCAGCCTCCCAGGCAGTCTGGGTCTTTCAGAGATGTGCTGTGCAGGCCAGTCCACCCTCCCTGGGCCCAGGAGCAGTGCCCCATGGGCGGAGAAGGACTCCCAGCAGAGCGCCCTGCGGAGCCTGTTGCTTTGCGGTGTCATGGGGCTGAATAGAGATGATGCATACAGCAGGTGCTCAGCATGATATGGCAGGTGTGTGACTAGGACACTTGACAGAGCCATGCGCTCCTGCTGGGCGCCTGCTCTGGGCCAGGCCTGTCACAGCGGGCCTGGGGCTGCACTTCTTCCAAGTGGGCAGTGCAGAATTATCCCTGTTTCTCAGGACAAAAGTCATGAGAGAACCACTCTGCCCACGTGCAGACAGTCCAGAGTTACAGCGCTCATCCAGATGGGTGATGTCCTGGGCTCCTCCAGGAGCCCTCACCCTCCCGTGTCCCCCTCCCAGCCCCTCAAAGCTGGTCCATCTGGTAACTATCTCATCAGTGCCTTTCAGAAGCTGAGCTCAGAAATCCAGGCTAATACCTGCTTAGAACTGTCAGTTTTAAGTTTGCTGAGCAGCAGAATCCTCTATCAAAATCTCCTGTGATGATCTGTGTAAAAATGGGGTTGTAGGGACTTCCCTGGTGATCCAGTGGTTAAGAATCTGCCTGCCAGTGAGGGGAACATGGGTTCTATCCCAGGTCCGGGAACTAAGATCCCACATGCTACAAGGCAACTAAGCCTATGCGCCTCGACCACTGAGCCCACGCACTCTGGAGCCCATACTCCACCCACCGCAGCCAGAAGCCCACACACTGCAACTAGCTAGAGAGTCGCCCTACTCGCTGCAGCTCGAGAAAGCCTGTGCACAGCAACAAAGAGCCCATGCGCTGCAGCAAAGGCCCTGCAGCAAAGACCCTGCACAGTCAAAAAAAAAGGGGATTGTAGTCAGGAGCCCCACTCCCTTTGCCACACCAGTCCTCTCCCTGAGGGGCCCCAGGAGATGTCTGGGCGCCCTGGGGCTCTACACAGCCCTGTGGAAAAGCATCAGACCCAGACACCCTCTGGGAGCTCACCAGACATGCCGCCCCGGGGGGCCTGTGGGAGGACTGATTGAGGAACCCAGCCTCCACTGGAACTCACGTCTGGCCCGAGGGTGACCACCTCTGTCCCTCCCTTCAGAGAGGAGCCGGGCCAAGGCTGTGGCCCTGGGCAGTTTCCCAGTGGGCGAGCAGGCAGAGCTGTCGCTGAGACTGGGCGAGCCGTTGACCATCGTCTCGGAGTAAGTCCTTCCGAGGGCACTGGGTGGGATGCTCTGTCCCTTCCCCCAATCCCTGAAGATGCACTCAGCGGGGAGGGGCCCCTTCCAGGAGAAAAGAGCATGGCCTTTGGTGCTGAGCTCACACAGGTGGAGTGTTTACAGCTTGACACTCCTGCAGGGAGAAGCAGTGGGGTGGCGGTGGGGGCCTGAATCAGACCACCTGCTGCCCAGGAGGTACCTGGACCGGCTGGTGCAGGGAAACCTGGGACACTCAGGTGGGACAGGTGGCCACAGGACCCAGCCTGGAGGGTCCCCATGAATCCCCCAGAGCACTTCCCAGGGCTTGGCCCTTCTGAGAAGGGGCCCCCCTCGTCCTTCTCTCTTCAGGGATGGAGACTGGTGGACGGTGCTGTCGGACATCTCGGGCAGAGAGTTCAGCATACCCAGCATCCACGTGGCCAGAATCTCCCATGGGTGAGTCCCCACCATAGGCCCTGCCTCAGGGGGCTTCCACTGTCTCCTCCCACAAGTGTGGTTCTGTACACCCAGTCTTATCTGAGCAGGGCTGGCCTCAGCGGCCAATCGGGCCAGGACCCTGTCCTCCAAAGGAGCTGGCAACTGACTCTCTCAGGTCAGCCTGTGAGGCTTGGGAGCCCAGGGGAGAGGGCTCGCGAAGGCCTCATAGAGATGTGGCGCCTGGTCCTTAGAGGGTGGCCAAGAATTTGGTGAGGAGGGCACAGCAGCCCACTCCAGTATACTTGCCTGGAGGATCCCATGGACAGAGGAGCCTGGTAGGCTGCAGTCCATGGGGTCACAAAGAGTTGGACATGACTGAAGAGACTAACACACACGCACACACAAGAATCTGGTGGTGGAGAATGCTGAGCATCAGTGTGCCCAGGGAGCCTCCTTGGGTGGCCTTTCCAAGAGGCATTTACTTGGGAGGACTGGACTTGGGCACACATGGTCACTTACGAAGTGTGAGCCATCTCTCGCCAAGAGTAAGGGGCAGATCGACTCCCAAGCAAATTCTGTGTCGAGAGAGAAAAGCAGTGAATTCCCTGGAGCCAGGAACACGTAACTGTGTGCGCTGTGACAGCCGCTCTTCAGTTCTGAGGCAAACTCCAAACTCAGGGACGGCCTTACTTTCTGAAGCTCATGGGATGCCTGGCTCCGATCCTGAGATATGAGAACCCCTCATAGAATCGGTTCAAACTGAGGCAGGGTGAAACCCACGTGGCCTGCGTGTCTCTCTGTGGCCTAGGCCTGCTGGGCTGAGTTTTGTGTCCATAGCTGACACTGAAGTTTAAACTGAGGATACAGTGACTACCTCTAAGAGCCAGTCCCCCTTCTGGCCATGAGTTCATTTGTAGCCTCTTTATGAAGGGATGTGTTTTATTTGGTATAAAATTAGGCTAAGTTTGCTGCTGGTACCAAGAGAATCACAGCTTCTTATTTACTTGGGATCAACTCAACCCTGACTCTGGCTTAGACTGTGGAATTTCACAGAATAACAGCCATTTCCATCAGGTTGGCTTGAGGCTTTGCTTGGGCCCCCCAGCCTGATGCTGGGAAAGATTGAAAGCAAAAAGAGAAGGGGACGGCAGAGGATGAGATGGTTAGATAGCATCACCAACTCAGTGGACATGAATTTGAGCAAACTCTGGAGATAGTGGAGGACAGGGGAGTCTGGTGGGTTACAGTCCATGGGGTCACAAAGAGCTGGACACGACTTAGCCACTCAACAACAGCAACAACCCAGGAATGACTCTGGGGACAGTGTGAAGCAGATGGACTAGTGTGCCAAAAAGTTCCTGTAAAACTTCCTTGAACTTTCCATGGCAATGAAGTCCCTCGTGGACATATATGGGTGAGGGATTAAATGAAGAGAGGGAGGAAGATGTGGGCTCAGAATTACCAAGAATCCCAGCATTGGAAGAATGTGTGGAGATCCGTGGGCTACATAATTTTTTTCCTCAAAATTTTAGAATGTCTTGAACATTCTAGTTCCAAACTTTCGACCCACAAATAAGCTCCAATGGAAGTAAGATTTCAGTGATAATGAGTAAATGTTCCCCTGCACACCGTTTGACTACATAGTTAAACTTTAAATTTCAAATAAAATATTCACTAAAGAACAATTCTTAAGAGAGGTGAAGGTTTAGAAATGTGAGTGAATGGTGTAGGGGTGCTGGGGGAACTAGGTGGGTGACAGGAGAGAATCTGGGATAACCTAACCTGCCCCCAGACCCTGGCCGTTTGGGAATGAGGTCTCCAGTCAGAGAAGACTGGGGCTGACCCCGTGAGATTGTCCTCTGAGGGCCCTGGAGCCAGGACCGGGACACAGCGGCGGGGGCTGAGAGACCCCGAGGCCGGCTTTCCATGGGACAGCTGGAACTGGAGGTCTGCAGAGGCAGGGGAGGCTCCAGTAGGGTCTTGGCCCACCCACCCCCAGGCTGA